>PGWS01037215.1:5000-28264 GCA_002896235.1 Cicer reticulatum | reverse complement strand
TCAGTATGTGCTTGACATGCAAATTATTTGATTTCTGGGAAATAGCTTGCTGCTGGGCAAGGAATCTGAAGATTATATGGTAGCTTGTGCATATAATGTATATTCTGTTAGTTATTATATGTAAATGATCATAGGACACAATATATGAACATGCATATGTATCTGAATGTTGTTTATGTTGTAAATTAGGTTATATATATATACGTATTTGAATGTAGTTAATTAGGTTGTAAATTAGGTTGTATATATGTATCTGAATGTAGTTAATTATGTTGTAAATTACAGAGTTATAGAGTTACATATATGTTAATAAAGTTACAGAGTTCTGATTTCTGTTCTACTGATTGTGTGAACTGCTTATGGTATTTGAATATGTTTTGTTGTGTGTGCACTGATTGTGAAGTGATTTTGGATACAAAGATAAAAGACAGCGCTTTTTTTTTAAAAAAATGCCATAAAAAAGCTAAAAAGCGCTTTTCATTTCAAATAATTAATTTACAGCGTTTAAAAAAAACACACACATTTTACAACGCTTTTTTTAAAAAGCGCTGTAAAATGTTGTTATAAAGCGCTTTAAATGGTGCACATTTTACAGCGCTTTCGTAAGAAAGCGCTGTAAAATGTACAACAAAAGCGCTGTAAAATGCACACCCATAATATGAAATTATGGGTGGCCATTTTACAGCGCTTTTTTGAGAAAGCGCCGTAAAATGCAGACCCATAATATGAAAATTATGGGTGTGCATTTTACAGCGCTTTCTTGAGAAAGCGTTGTAAAATGCACACCCATAATATGAAATTATGGGTGGGCATTTTACAGCGCTTTTTTGAGAAAGCGCTGTAAAATACAGACCCATAATATGAAATTATGGGTGTGCATTTTACAGCGCTTGTGTTAAAAAGCGCTCTAAAAGCAGACCCATAACTCATATAATGGGGTGCATATGACAGCGCTTTTTTGAAGAAGCGCTGTAAAATGTGCATAACAAGCGCGCCTTATATTTACATGTTTTATAACGCTTTTTTAAAAGCGCTGTTGTATCATTTACAGCGCTCGATTCCACAGCGCTTATTTGTTTGAAAAAGCGCTGTAAATGGCTTAAAAAAAAGCGCTGTAAATGCATTTCGCGTAGTGACATCAGTCTGTATATATGTAATTAAAATACAATATTTATATATGATATTAATAATAAAAATAAAATATACGGACTCAATAAAATATTGTATTTTATTCTTTTATTTTGTTTATAATTGTTCATCTTATATATTATGTTGCGAAAAGAAAAAAGAAAAAAGAAAATGTATGTTATGGTTGTATTAGTCTTACATGCTCAAGAAAAGTAGGGTTTTTTTATTGGTCTATTAACTTTTTTAGGTCAAATGTCTTTTGTAAGAGTCTTAACTCAATATAACCTTTTTTAATAGGCTAATAAGCCAAATCAAACTTTTAAAAAAGTTAAGTTAGACTTAAAATAAAGTTTTTGACAAGTATATAGATTAGATTCAAAATTTAATTTTTTAAACTAAGCTTGACTTATTTTAAGCAAAGTCTGATCTTAACCGATTTATTTCCCTCCCTAGCAATTAGATAAGCGGGAACCTAAGGAGATAAATGATTTTTGTACAATCAAATCTACATAACTTTTGCGACAATTTTTTAATTGATTGATACAGTCTAAATATCTTAAGTTTAGTAAATAAATTATTTATTAATCATTTATTTATTTAAAATCATAATGAATAAATTATTTTAATTAATTTACTAAAGTTATTATTTATAAAAAAATATTTAAAATTTTTAAAATTATTTATTTTAAATTTTAACTAAATAAATCATAAAAGGTACAAAGAAATTTTACTTACAATAATGAAGATAAAATTGAAAGAAAAAATATGAAGTATAAATTCATAAACTACTTAAATTAGTTTATAAAAAAAAAAAATTATAAACTAGATGCTCATAAATAATTGTTTATCAAACAGATATATATAGCTTTTTGAGTCTTGCCTAAAGTATTAATATCAAATGTATAAATAGTCATTAGATATATTTCTAATAACTCGTCTTGTTTAGGTTTTGAATTAATGAGTTTACTAAACATAAGTGTATCTATTTTTTTTATTTTTTTTTTTATTTTTACGGAAAAGAGATGATAAATATCACCTTAAATTCATCCATAATTTTAAGATTTCAAATTCGAATATAGAAGAAGAAAGTTTAACTTAATATAGTTGGAATGATATGTTAGTCATGTAATACATTTGCATTTTATTTTTGTTTAATAAAAGATTAATTCAAATAATAAATATTATGATTATAATTAGATAGTCTTAGAATGGATACTACTAAGAATGTTTTTATTTATTTATTTATTGAGTTTTTATCGATCTAATGTAGTATTTGGTCTCTAAGTCTCAAATCAACCGACAAATATTTATGTTTAGTTGGACGTTTTCTAAGTTTGAAGTCAGGACACCACAATTATTTGAGTTAATTATGATTCTAATTCATTTAAAGTAACTCCAACGGTTGCAAAATCTCACAGTCCACCAATGGATTCACGTCAAATCCAGTTTTTGACACATTCACTTTAGAGTTGGGTGGGAATAACGTTTACTTAAAGAAGGAACAACACCTCATAATTAAATAATAATAAAATTTATTACCAAATTTTATGTCCGTGAGCTTTTTTTACCGTTTGTATATGATTTTTTTTTTATTTTTTTTATAATTGGAACAATTTGATTTTCTTACTCTTATTTTTTCTTTCACAATTTTTTTCTCTATAAGCTTCTATTAACAAATATTTTTTACTTTTTCATCTTATTATTGCAATTATACATGGTCGAACTCGTGGTTGTACATGGAAATCCTCAAACATACAATATATACATGCATCATATTACATAACATGATCGTTGAAGACGTGGTGATTTTGATTACTCTTATGATAACATGAATAATAATGTCTTTACTTATTCTAATTTTGTAACAAGATTACGAAAGAGAGCAAGTATTTGTGAAAAGCCAGATCATCAAATAAATTCGAACAGGTTTAATAGAGCATATCTAAAGCACTTTGTACATTTAAATTTATTATTCACTTTTATCATTTTTAACTATTTATGTCATGCATTTAACATTTAATTTTTATTATTGTTATAAAAATTTAAGTTTAATTTTTATTTTAAATTAAAATCTATACAATATAATAAAGCAAACATGATATTTTGGTAAGTTTGATACGTGTCAGCAAATAGAGTGTTAGCCAAATATAAAGTTTCTATTAATAGAAATAACCACCTCATTGTGTATATATTTTTTTAAAAAAAATAAATTTTTTATTACATCACGATTTGACATGATGCGTCGTTGAAAATTTAGTGGCAAATAAAAATAAGAAGAATGAATTAAAAATAAAATACAATCAATTATACTACAACTTGACAATTATTTGAAAAGTAATGGTTAATAGAAATAACCATCTCATTATGCAGATTTTATTTTTAAGAAAAAATAAAACTTTCATTTCATCAAGAGTTGACCTGATGCGTTCGTTGATAATGTAATGACCAATTAAAAAATAAGAAGAATGACTTAAAAATAAAGCCTTCCGAAAGTAATGGGTTTTTAAACATTAGCAACCACAGTTATTTTATTTTACGAATTCTTTTAGTGCCACTTTTTTTCTTAATTCAGTGTCTTGTGTTAACCGTCTCTCCTCCATAATCTCCCATTTTCGGCGTATCCCTTCTACGTATCATTCATATCATCTCATGCACAATTCCCTTTTAATTTTTTGTTTACCAAATATTTGTTATTCATTGTTGTGTTTATATTTCTCCGATGTCCGAAAAAGATAGATTTTGTTGCTTCAATTTCTCCTAAAAAAGGAGTCATGGAATTTGGTTGTTGGAGTTTGTGGATTGCGGAATGTCAAATATAAATTTTATGCTATGGAAATGGTATTGATGGATGACAAGGTTAATTATTTCTCTTTATAAATTCAAAATTTTAAATTATACACAAAGTTATTAATTTAACAAATTTGTATTTTATATTTTAGTGTGATAAATAAAATTCAAGCAGTGCGAAAAACTCTGATTTCTCGATTTGAGACTAATATTCGTGAAGGAGCCGCGTACACACCTTCGCTCTCTTGGTGTCGCGTCTAACTCTGGAGTATATAGAACAATCATACACCAATTTAAATTGAATTTGCAAAATGATACAATGGTCCGAGAATTAGAAACAGTTTGGTCACAACATATTCGTACTCATTTTATTTGATTCTCAGAAATTCGAAATGTTGACATGAATTATTTGATTGATAAATTGATTTCAATCTGTTATTTTATTTTAATTATTTACCGTTCAATCATTATTATATTTTAAATAGATGTCATTGGAGTTTTAGTTGGAGTGAAACAAGACAAAGTTTATGAAAGGAATAATGTCACTATAAAATTTAAAGTTATTAAGTTAAAGTCAGATGAGTGAGGCTTTTTATATTGTATAATTTTTTCTTAATATTTAATAATTTTCTCTATTAATTATTAACTAATTTTATTTTCAGTATTTAATATTGGGAGTCTATTCCATAGGTTTCATACAATTTTTTGTTGATTCTAGAATGACGTTGGCTCAATTTTTAGGTGTATAATATTTTTTCTATTATTTGTTGATTGGAGAAAAAGATTACATTGCATGGGTGAGGATGCATTATGCATATGCATGCAGATAATAGAGTTTAACACGTAATGAATCCCAAATTACTCTTACTTTAAATATTTTATAATATTTTACATACAATTTAACAATAATATAGGTAAGATTTTGTGATTTTATTTATATTATATATATATATATATATCACTAGATTGAAATATGCCTATGTAATTAAAAAAAAAAAAAAAGCCCAGAAGAAATCGAGGACTGGGAGACCCTTAAAGCATTCTTCTCTAAATATATAACAGTGTTTTCAGGTTCCACGTCAGATTTCAAAATAGTATCCATTGCCTGGTCCGAAAATACAAATTTTTTGTCCATTTTTGTCGGGTTGTACAAAAATCGCCCGAAAAGTCCAGATGAAAATTGAGGACCGGGAGACCCTTATAGCATTCTTCTCCTAAATATATAATAGTGTTTCGGGTTCTGTGTCAGATTTCACCACCAACTATCATCTTGTTCGAAAATACGAATTTCGGGTCCATTTTCTTCGGGTGGTACGAAAATTACCGAAATGTGGAGATGAAATCGAGGGCTAGGAGACTTTTTATAGCATTTTTCTTTTAAATTATAACTGTGTTACGGGTTCCACGTCACATTTCGAAGACTAGACATCATCTTGTTCTAAAATACGGATTTCGGTAAATTTTTGTCAAGTTTTAACGAAAAGTCGCCGAAAAGTTCGAGATGAAATCGATGGCCGAGTGACCTTTATAGCATTCTTCTCCTAAATATATAATAGTGTTTTGGGTTCTCCGTTAGATTTCAAACACTAGCCATCGTCTGGTCCAAAAGTATATATTTGGTCCATTTTTGTCAAGGGTACGAAAATTTCCAGAAAAGTCCTGATAAAATCGAGGACGGAGAGACCCTTATAAAATTCTATTTCTAAATTTATAATTGTGTTTCGCGTTCCACGTCAGATTTCGAACACTAGCCATCATCTTGTTCGAAAATACGGATTTCGGTCCATATTGTTCTGGTGGTACGAAAATTGCCCGAAATGTCCAGATGAAATCGAAGACCAGGAGACTTTTATATCATTCTTCTCCTAAATTTATATGAACTGTGTTTCGGGTTCTGAATCAGATTTCAAACACTAGCCATCATCCTGTTCGAAAATACGAATTTCGGTCCATTTTTGTCGGGTGTTACGAAATTCGCGCCAAAAAAGCCCATAAGAAATCGAGGACCGGGAGACCCTTTAAAGCATTCTTCTCCTAAATATATAACAGTGTTTCAGGTTCCACGTCAGATTTCAAAACAGTATCATCATCTGGTCCGAAAATATAGATTTTGTCCATTTTTTGTCGGGTTGTACGAAAATCGCCCGAAAGGTCCATATGAAATCGAGGACCGGGAGACCCTTATAGCATTATTCTCCTAAATATATTAATAGTGTTCTGGGTTCTGCGTCAGATTTCAACCACCAACTATCATCTTGTTCGACAATACGAATTTCGGTCCATTCTCTTCGGGTGGTACGAAAAATTGCCCGAAATGTGGAGATGAAATCGGGGACTAGGAGACTTTTATAGCATTCTTCTTTTAAATTTATAACTGTGTTACGGGTTCCACGTCACATTTCAAAGACTAGACATCATCTTGTTCTAAAATACGGATTTCGGTATATTTTAGTCAAGTGTTACGAAAACGCCCGAAATGTCCTGATGAAATCGAGGAGCAGGTGGCTTTTAAACATTCTTCTCCTAAATTTAAAACCGTGTTTGGGGTTCTGCATCAGATTTCTCACACAACCATCATCTTATTCGAAATTAACGGATTTTGGTCTATTTTTTTTCGAGTGGTAACGAAAATTGCCCGAAATGTCCAGAGGAAATCGAAGATCAGGAGACTCTTATTGCATTCTTCTCAAAAATTATATTAGTGTTTCATGTTCCGCATCAGATTTCCAACACTAGCCATCTTCTTGTTCGAAAATACAGATTTTCAGTCATTTTAGTTCGGGTGGTACGAAAATCACCCGAAATGTCCAGATGAAATCAAGGACTAGGAGACTTTTATAGAATTCTTCTACTAAATTTATAACCGTGTTTCGGGTTCCGAGTCATATTTCAAACACTAGCCATCATCTTGTTCGAAAATACGGATTTCGGTCCTTTTTTGTTAGGTGGTATGAAAATCGCTCGAAAAGTCCAGATGAAATCGAGGACCATGAGAATTTTATACAATTCTACTCCTATAATTTATAACCGTTTTTCGGGTTTCGCGTCCGATTTCAAACACTAGGCATCATCTTGTTCGAAAAATACGGATTTCAGTCAATTTTCTTCGGGTGGTATGAAAATGGCCCGAAATGTCCAGATGAAATCAAGGACTAGGAGACTTTTATAGAATTCTTCTCCTAAATTTATAACTGTGTAACGGGTTTCCGCGTCAGAATTCAAACACTAACCATCATCTTGTTCGAAAATACAGATTTTGGTCTATTTTTGTCAGTTGTTACCAAAATCGCCCGAAAGTCGAGATTGAAATCGACGACGGTGACCTTAATAGCATTCTTCTCCTAATATAATATAATAGTGTTTCGGGTTCTCCGTCAGATTTCAAACACTAGCCATCGTCACTGGTCCAAAAATAAGATATTTGGACCGAATTTTTGTCAAGGGTACAAAAATTGCCAGAAAAGTCCAGATAAAATCGAGGACGGAGAGACCCTATAACATTTCTATTTCTAATTTATAACTGTGTAACGGGTTCCGCGTCAGAATTCACACACTAACCATCATTGTTCGAAAACACAGATTAGGTCCATTCTTTGTCAGGTGTTACGAAAATCGCCCGAAAAGTCGAGATGAAACGATGACCGAGTGACCTTTATAGTATTCTTCTCCTAAATATGCTATAAGGTGTGTTCGGGTTCTCCGTTTCAGATTTCAAACACTAGCCTCGTATGGTCTAAAACATATATTTTGGTCCATTTTTTGTCAAGGTACGAAATTGCCAGAATGTCCAGATAAAATCGAGGACGGAGACACTGTTAACATTCTATTTCTAAATGTAAGAATTGTGTAAAAATCGCGTTTCAAATCAGATTCTCGACTAGCCCTCCTCAAACTGTTCGAAAATACGAATTTCGGTCCATTTTTCTGTCGGGTGGTTACGAAAATCGCCCGAAAAATGCCCAAAGAAATCGAGGACCGGGAGACCCTTAAAGCATTTGAGCCTAAATATATAAACAGTGTTTCAGGTTCCACTTCAGATTTATAAACAGTATCCATCGTCTGGTCCGAAAATACACAATTTTTGTTCCATTTTTGTCGGGTTGTACGAAATCGACCCGAAAAGGCCAGATGAAATCGAGGACCAGGATACCTTTTCCGTAATATTCATCTCTTAAAGGTAGAATAGTGTTTGGGTTCTGCGTCAGATTTTCAACCACCAACTATTATCTTGTTCGAAAATACGAATTTCGGTCCATTTCTCTTTGCGGGTGGTACGAAAATTGCCCGAAATGTGGAGATGAAATCGAGGACTATGAGACTTTTTATAGCATTCTTCTTTTAAATTTAAAACTGTGTTACGGGTTTCACGTCACATTTCAAAAGACTAGAATCATCTTGTTCTAAAATACGGATTTCGATACATTTTAGTCAAGGGGTACGAAAACTCCCAAAATGTCAAGATGAAATTGAGGAGCTGGAGACTTTTAAAACATTTCGTACAACCCGACATAAATGGACCGAAATCTGTAAATTTGGACCAGACGATGGCTAGTATTTGAAATCTGACGCAGAACTCGGAACAAAGTTATAAATTTTGAAGAAGAATGCTTCAAAGTTATTTCGGGATATTTTCAGACACGCCGACTAAAATGGACCGAAATCCGATGTTTTGAACAAGATGATGGCTAGTGTTTGAAATCTGAGGTGGATTCCATAACACGATTATATAATTTAGGAGAAGAATTCTATAAAAGTCTCCTTGTCCTCGATTTCATCTTGACATTTCGTGTGATTTTTGTACCACCCGACTAAAATGGACCGAAATCCGTATTTTAGAACAAGATATTGAGGAGAAGAATGCTATAAGGGACTCCTAGTCTTCGATTTTCATCTAGACTTTTCGGGCGATTTTTCGCACCACCCGAAAAAAATAGACCAAAATCCGTAATTTCGAATAAGACGATGGGTAATGTGTGAAATCTGATGCATAAACCCAAAACACAGTTTTAAATTTAGGAGAAGAATGTTTTAAAAGTCTCCTGCTCCTTTGATTTCATCTAGACACTTCGGGCAATTTTCGTACAACCCGAAGAAAAGTGACAGAAATCCGTATTTTCGAACAATATGATGGCTAGTGTTTGAAATCTTACGTGAAATCCGAAACACAATAAGAATGCTATAAAGGGTCACTCAGTCCTCGATTTTATATGGATATTTTGGGATATTTCGTACCACCCGACTAAAATGGACCGAAATCCTTATTTTCAAACAGATGGTGGCTAGTGTTTGAAATCTGATGCGGAACTCGAACCATTGTTGTAAAATTTTGGAGAAGAATGCTATAAGCGTCTCTGGTCCTCGAATTCATCTGGCCATTTCGTCCAATTTCTGTACCTCCCGACGAAAAATGGACCAAAATCTGTATTTTCAGACCAGACGATGGATAGTGGTTGAAATCTAACACGGAACTCGACACACAGTTATAAATTTTGGAGAAGAATGCTATAAGGGTTTCCCGTCCTCGATTTCATCTGGACTTTTCAAGTGATTTTCGTACCACCCGAAAAAAAAGACCATAATCTACACTTTCGAACAAGACGATGCCTAGTGTTTGAAGTCTGACGCGGAACCCGAAACATAGTGATAAATTTAGGAGAAGAATGCTATTATAGTCTCCTGGTCCTCGATTTCATTTGGACATTTCAGGCGATTTTCATACCACCTAAATAAAATTGACTGAAAATCCGTACTTTCGAACAAGATGATGGCTAGTTTTTAAAATCTGACGCGGTACTCGATACACGATTATAAATTTCGGAGAGGAATGCTACAAAAGTCTCCTGGTCCTCGTTTCATCTGGATATTTCGAACGATTTTCATACCACTCGACAAAAATAGATGGAAATCCGTATTTTCGAACCAGACGTTCGCTAGTGTTTGAAATCAGATGCGGAATCCGAAGCACAATTATGAATTTGGAGAAGAATGCTATAAGAGTCTCCTGGTCCTCGATTTCATATGAGACGTTTTGGGCAATTTTCGTACCACCCTGACGAAAATTGACCGAAAATCGTATTTTCGAACAAGATGATGGCTAGTGTTCGAAATCTGACGCGGAACCCGAAACAAAATTATATGTTTAAGAAGAAGAATGCTATAACGGTCTCTCGGTCCTCGATTTTATCTAGACTTTTTGGGCGATTTTCGTACCCTCGACAAAATTGGAACAAAATGGCTAGTGTTTGAAATTCGACGCGGAACCCGAAACATGGTATATATTTAGGAGAAGAATGCTATAATAGTCTTCCAGTCCTTGATTTCATCTATAAATTTTGGAGTGATTTTCGTATCACCCAATAAAGATGGACATAAAATCTTTATTTTCGGACTACACGATTGCTAGTTTTTTGAAATTTGACGCGGTCCTCGATTTTATCTGGACTTTTCGGGAGATTTCGTACCCTAACAAATGGACAAAAATCAGTATTTTCGAACAAGACGGTGGCTAGTGTTTGAAAACTGACGGGGAATCCGAAACACAACTATAAATTTAGGAGAAGAATGCTATAAGGTTTTCTCGGTCCTGTTTTACATCTGGACTTTTCAGGCGATTTTCGTAACCCTCGACAAAAAATGGACCAAAATCTGTATCTTTGGACAGACGATGGCTAGTGTTTGAAATCTGACGAGGAATCCGAAACACTTTCATATATTTAGAAGAAGAATGCTATAAGGGTCTCCTGGTCCTCGATTTCATATGGACTTTTCATGCGATTTTCGTACCACCTGACTAAAATTGACAAAAATCCGTATTTTCGAACAAGACGATGGCTAGTGTTTGATATCTGCACGGAACCCAAAACACAATTATAAATATAGGAGATGAATTCTATAAGGGTCTCTTGGTCCCCAATTTCATCTGGACTTTTCGAGCGATTTTCATAACCCCCAACTAAAATGGACCAAAATCCGTATTTTCGAACGAGACGACGGCTAGTTGTTTGAAATCTGACGTGGAACCCGAAACATAGTTACAAAGTTAGATGAAGAATGCTATAAGGGTCTCTCGATCATCGACTATCATTAGACTTTTCGGGCGATTTTCGTACCCCTCGACAAAAATAGGACCAAAATATGTATTTTTCGGACCAAACGATGGCTAGTGTTTGACATTGATGCAGAACCAACCCACAGTCAGGTGATTTTCGTAGGACTTGGAAAAAAATTGACCGAAATATGACGCAAAACTCGAACACATTTGAAATTTAGGAGTAGAATACTATAAGGGTTTTTCGAACCAGCTGACAAAAATGGACCAAAATACGTATTTTCGAATAAAATGACGGCTAGTGTTTGAAATCTGACTCGGAACTCGAAACACCGTTATAAATTTAGAAGAAGAATGCTATAAGGGTTTCTCGATCCTCGATTTCATCTAGACTTTTCGAGTGATTTTCGTACTCCTCGAAAAGAATAGACCAAAATCTGGATTTACAGACCAAACGATGGTTAGTATTTGATATCTGACGCGGAACCCGAACACAGTTAAAATTTTGGAGAAGAATGCTATAAGGGTCTCCCGGTCCTCAATTTCATCTAGACTTTTCAGGCAATTTTTGTACAACTTGAAAAAAATTGACAATAATTCGTGTTTTCGAACAAGACGATGGTTTAATGGTTGAAATATGCAAAACACAGTTATAAATTTCGTAGAAGAATGCTATAAAGGTCTCTTCGTCCTCGATTTCATTTGCACATTTTGGGCGATTTTCGTACCCTCTACTAAAATGGACAAAAATCTTTATTTTCGGACCAGACGATGGCTATTGTTTGACATTTGACGCGGAACCTGAAACACTCTTATATATTTAGGAGAAGAATGCTATAAGAGTCTCCTAGTCCTCGATTTAATCTGAACAATTCGGGCGATTTACGCACCACCCGAAAAAAATAGACCAAAATCCGTAATTTAGAATAAGAAGATGGGTAGTGTGTGAAATCTGACGCAGAACCCGAAACACCATTTTAAATTAAGTCGAAGAATGTTTTAAAAGTCTTCTCCTCCTCGATTTCAACTAGACATTTCGGGCGTTTTCGTACCACTTTACTAAAATGTACCGAAATCCGTATTTTAGAAAAAGATGATGGCTAGCCTTTGAAATGTGACGTGGAAACTGAAACACATTTATAAATTTAAAAGAAGAATGCTATAAAAGTCTCATAGTCCCCGATTTCATCTCAACATTTCGGGCAATTTTCTTACCACCCGAAGAAAATGGACCGAAATTCGTATTTTCGAACAAGATGATAGTTGGTGGTTGAAATCTGACGTAGAACCCGAAACACTATTATATAATTAGGAGAAGAAAGCTATAAGGGTATCCAGGTCCTCGATTATGTCTGGAATTTTCGTGTGATTTTCGTACAACCCGACAAAAATGGATAAGAATCTGTATTATCGGACCAGACGATGGATAATGTTTGAAATCTGACACGGAACCTGAAACACTGTTATATATTTAGGAGAAGAATGCTTTAAGGGTCTCTCGGTCCTCGATTTCTTCTGGACTTTTCGGGCGACTTTCGTACCACCCAACAAAAATGGACCGAAATCCGTATTTTCGAACAAGATGATGGCTAGTGATTGAAATAGGACGTGGAACCCGAAAAACGGTTATAAATTTAGGAGAAGAATGGTATAAAAGTCTCCTGGTCCTCGATTTCATCTGGACTTTTCGAGCGATTTTCGTACCACCTCACTAAAATGGACTAAAATCCGTATTTTCGAACAAGATGATGGCTAGTGTTTGAAATATGACGCAGAACACGAAACACGGTTATAAATTTAGTAGAAGAATGCTATAAAAGTCTCCTGGTCCTCGATTTCATCTGCACATTTTGGGCGATTTTCGTACCACCAGACTAAAATGGACCGAAATCCGTATTTTCGAACAAGATGATGGCTAGTGTTGGAAATCTGACGCGGATCTTGAAACACTAATATAATTTTTTGAGAAGAATGCTATAAGAGTCTCCTAGTCCTCGATTTCATCTCCACATTTCGGGCAATTTTTCGTACCACCCGAAGAAAATGGACCGAAATTCGTATTTTCGAACAAGATGATAGTTGGTGGTTGAAATCTGACGCAGAACCCGAAACACTATTATATATTTAGGAGAAGAATTCTATAAGGGTCTCCAGTCCTCGATTTCATCTGGACTTTCGGGCGATTTTCGCACAACCCGACAAAAATGGACAAAAATATGTATTTTCGGACCAGACGATGGATACTGTTTTAAATCTGACGTGGAACCTAAAACACTGTTATATATTTAGAAGAAGAATGCTTTAAGGGTCTCCCGGTCCTCGATTTCTTATGGGCTTTTCGGGCGATTTTCGTACCACCCGACAAAAATGGACCGCAATTCGTATTTTCGAACAGGATGATGGCTATTGTTTGAAATCTGATTCGGAACCCGAAACACAGTTATAAATTTAGGAGAATAATGATATAAAAGTCTCCTGGTCTTTGATTTCATCTGGACATTTCGGGCAATTTTCGTACCTCCTTAACAAAAAGGACCGAAATCTGTATTTTCGAACAAGATGATAGCTAGTGTTCGAAATCTGGCGTGGAACGCGAAACACAATTATAAATTTAGAAATAGAATGTTATAAGGTCTCTCCGTCCTCGATTTTATCTAGACTTTTCTGGCAATTTTCGTACCCTTGACAAAAATGGACCAAATATATATATTTTGGACCAGACGATTGCTAGTGTTTGAAATCTGACGGAGAACCCGAAACAATATTATATATTTAGGAGAAGAATGCTATAAAGGTCACTCGGTCATCGATTTCATCTCGACTTTTCAAGCGATTTTCGTAACACCTG
This sequence comes from Cicer reticulatum, assembly GCA_002896235.1. Classification (NCBI taxonomy): domain Eukaryota; kingdom Viridiplantae; phylum Streptophyta; class Magnoliopsida; order Fabales; family Fabaceae; genus Cicer; species Cicer reticulatum. The sequence goes on along the minus strand of PGWS01037215.1, from coordinate 14,453 downwards.
ACAAAAATGGACCAAAATCATATTTTCGAACAAGATGATGGCTAGTGTTTGAAATATGACGCAGAACCCGAAACACGGTTATAAATTTTAGTAGAAGAATGCTATAAAGTCTCCTGGTCCTCGATTTCATCTGCACAATTTGGGCGATTTTCGTACCACTTAACTAAAAATGGACCGAAATCCGTATTTTCGAACAAGATGAATGCTAGTGTGGGAAATCTGACGCGAAACTTGAAACACTAATATAAAATTTTGAGGAGAATACTATAAGGAGTCTCCTGGTCTTCGATTTTCTCTGGACATTTCGGGCAATTTTCGTACCACCCGAAAAAAAATAGACCAAAATCCGTAATTTCGAATAAGATGATGGGTTGTGTGAGAAATCTGATGCAGAACCCCAAACACAGTTTTTAAATTTAGGAGAAGAATGTTAAAAAAGTCACCTGCTCCTCGTTTTCATCTGGACATTTTGGGCGCTTTTTACCACTTGACTAAAATGTACCGAAATCTGTATTTTAGAACAAGATGATGGCTACTCTTTGAAATGTGACGTGGAACCCGAAACACAATTATAAATTTAAAAGAAGAATGCTATAAAAGTCTCCTAGTCCTCGATTTCATCTCCGCATTTCGGGCAATTTGCGTACCACCCGAAGAAAATGGACCAAAATTCATATTTTCGAACAAGATGATAGTTGGTGCTTGAAATCTGACGCAGAACCCGAAACACTATTTTATATTTAGGAGAAGAATGTTATAAGGGTCTCCCGGTCCTCGATTTAATCTGGAATTTTCGGGCGATTTTCGTACAACCCGACAAAAATGGACAAAAATCTGTATTTTCGGACCAGACGATGGAAACTCTTTGAAATCTGACGTGGAACCTGAAACACTGTTATATATTTAGGAGAAGAATGCTATAAGGGTCTCCCGGTCCTCGATTTCATCTGGGCTTTTCGGGCGATTTTCGTACCACCCAACAAAAATGGACCGAAATTCGTATTTTCGAACAGGATGATGGCTAGTGTTTAAAATCTGATTCGGAACCCGAAACACAGTTATAAATTTAGGAGAATAATGATATAAAAAGTCTCCTGGTCTTCGATTTCATCTGGACATTTCGGGCAATTTTCGTACCACCCGAACAAATGGACCGAAATCCGTATTTTTGAACATGATGATGGCTAGTGTTCGAAATCTGACGTAGAACGCGAAACACAATTATAAATTTAGAAATTAGAATGTTATAAAGGGTCTCTCCGTCCTCGATTTTATCTGGACTTTTCCAGCAATTTTCGTACCCTGGCAAAAAATGGACCAAAATATATATTTTCGACCAGACGATGGCTAGTGTTTGAAATCTGACGGAGAACCCAAAACACTATTATATATTAGGGAGAAGAATGCTATAAAGGTCACTCGGTCATCGATTTTATCTCGACTCTTCTGGCGATTTTCGTAAACACCTGATAAAAATGGACCAAAATCTGTATTTTCGAACAAGATGATGGTTAGTGTTTGAATTCTGACGCGGAACCCATACACAATTATAAATTTAGGAGAGAATTCTATAAAAGTCTCTAGTCCTTGATTCATATGGACATTTCGGAGATTTTCATACCACTTGAAGAAAATGGACTGAAATCTGTATTTTCGAACAAGATGTTGGTAGTGTTCTGACGCTGGAAATCGGACGCGGAACCCAATGGTACAAATAGGAAAAGTCTCCTGGTCCTCAATTTCATCTGGACTTTTCAAGCGATTTTCGATACCACCTGACAAAAAAGACCGAATCCGTATTTTCGAACAAGATTGATGGCTAGTGTTTTGAAATATGACGCAGACCCGAAACACAATTATATAATTTAGGAGAAGAATGCTATAAAAGTCTCTTGGTCCTCGATTTCATCTGGACTTTTCGTGCGATTTTCGTATCACCCGACTAAAATGGACCGAAATCCGTATTTCGAACAAGATGATGGCTAGTGTTGGAAATCTGACGATTTTCGAAACACTAATATAAAATTTAAGAGAAGATGCTATAGGAGTCTCCTGGTCTTCGATTTCATCTGGACATTTCGGGCAATTTTCGTACCACCCGACAAAAATAGACCAAAATCCGTAATTTCGAATAAGATGATAGGTTGTATGAGAAATTTGAGCAGAACCCGAAACAATTTTAATTTAGGAGAAGAATGTTATAAAAGTCACCTGGTCCTCGATTTCATCTGGACTTTCAGGCGTTTTCGTACCACTTGTCTAAAATATACAAAATCCGTATTTTAGAACCAGATGATGGCTAGTCTTTGAAATGTGACGAGAACCCGAAACACAGTTATAAATTTTAAAGGAAGAATGCTATAAAAGTCTCCTAGTCCTCGATTTCATCTCCACATTTCGGGCAATTTTCGTACCACCCGAAGAAAATGGACTGAAATTCGTATTTTCGAACAAGATGATAGTGGTGGTTGAAATCTGACGCAGAACCAGAAAACTATTATATATTTAGAGAACATTGCTATAAGGGTCTCCCGATGGATACTGTTTGAAATCTGACGTGGAACCTGAAACACTGTTATATATTTAGGAGAAGAATGCTTTTAAGGGTCTCTCGGTCCTCGATTTCTTCGGGGCTTTTTGGGGCAATTTTCGTACCAACCGACAAAAATGGACCGAAATTTCGTATTTTCAAACAGGATGATGGCTAGTGTTTGAAATCTGATTCTGAACCCGAAACACAATTATAAATTTAGGAGAAGAATGATATAAAAGTCTCCTGGTCTTCGATTTCATCTGGACATTTCGGGCAATTTTTGTACCCTTAAAAAAATGGACCAAAATATATATTTTTGGACCAGACGATGGCTAGTGTTTGAAATCTGACGGAGAACCCGAAACACTATTATATATTTAGGAGAAGAATACTATAAAGGTCACTCGGTCATCGATTTCATCTTGACTTTTCTGGAGATTTTCGTAACACCTGACAAAAATGACCAAAATCCATATTTTCGAACAAGATGACCGCTAGTGTTTGAAAATCGGACGCGGAACCCGAAAAACAGTTATAAATTTAGGAGAAGAATGTATATAAAAGTCTCCTGGTCCTCGATTTCATCTGAACTTTTCGAGCGATTTTCATACCGCGTGACTAAAACGGACCGAAATCCGTATTTTCGAATCAGATGATGGCTAGTATTTGAAATATGACCCGAAACACGGTTATATAAATTAAGTAGAAGAATGCTATAATGTCTCTTGGTCCTCGATTTCATCTGCACATTTTGGGCGACTTTTCGTACCACTCGAACTAAAATGGACCGAAATTCGTATTTTCGGACCAGATGATAGTTGGTGGTTTGAAATCTGATGCAGAACCCGAAACACTATTATATATTTAGGAGAAGAATGCTATAAGGGTCTCCCGGTCCTCGATTTCATCTGGACTTTTTCGGGCGATTTTCGTACTACCGACAAAAATGGAAAAAAAATCTGTATTTTCGGACCAGACGATGGATACTGTTTGAATCTGGTGTGGGACCTGAAAAACTGTTATATATTTAGTAGAAGAATGCTTTAAGGGTCTCCCGGTCCTCGATTTCTGCGGGGGTTTTCGGCGATTTTCGTACCACCCGACAAAAAATGGACCGAAATTCGTATTTTTCGGACAGGATGATGGCTAGTGTTTGAAATCTGATTCGGAACCTGAAACACAATTATAAATTGAGGAGAAGAACGATATAAAGTGTCCTGGTCTTCGATTTCATCTGGACATTTCGGGAAATTTTAGTACTACCCGAATAAAATGGACCGAAATCCGTATTTTCGAACAAGATGACGGCTAGTGTTCGAAATCTGACGTGGAACGCGAAACACAATTATAAATTTAGAAATAGAATGTTATAAGGGTCTCTCCATCTTCGATTTTATTTGGACTTTTCTGGCAATTTTCGTACCACCCTTTACAAAATGGGACCAAATATTATATTTTTTGTACCAGACGATGGCTAGCGTTTGAAATCTGACGGAGAACCTCGACAATGGTTATATATTTAGGAGAAAGAATGCTACAAAGGTCACTCCTGTCATCGATTTCATCTCGACTTTTCGGGCGATTTTCGTAACCACCTGACAAAAATGGACCAAAATCTGTATTTTCGAACAGATGATGGTTAGTGTTTTGATTTTCTGATGCGGAACCGTTACACTGTTATAAATTTAGAAGAATTCTATAAAAAGTCTCCTATAGTCCTTTATTTCATCTGGACATTTCGGCGATTTTTCATACCACCCGAAGAAAACATGGACTTGAAATCCGTATTTTTGCGAAACAAGATGATGGCTAGTGTTTAAAATCGGACGCCAGAACCCGAAAACGGTTATAAATTTAGAGAAGAATGGTATAAATAGTCTCCCGGTCCTCGATTTCATCTGGACTTTTCGAGCGATTTTATACCACCTGACTAAAATGGACCGAAATCCGTATTTTCGAACAAGATGATGGCTAGTGTTTGAAATATGACCCGAAACCCGAAACCCGGTTATAAATTAAGTAGAAGAATGCTATAAAAGTCTGTTGGTCCTCGATTTCATCTGCACATTTTGGGCGACTTTCGTACCACTCGACTAAATGGACCGAAATCTGTATTTTCGGACCAGACAATGGCTATTGTTTGACATTTTTGACGCGGAACCTGAAACACTGTTATATATTTTAGGAGAAGAATGCTATAAGTGTCTCTTAGTCTTGGATTTCATGTAGACTTTTCGGGCGATTTTCACACCACTCGAAAAAAATAGACCAAAATCCGTAATTTCGAATAAGACGATATGTAGTCTGTGTGAAATCTGATGCAGAAACCGAAAATACGAATAAACACTAGCCATCATCTGGTTCGAAAGCGCAGATTTTGTCACTATTTGTCAAGTGGTACGAAAATCACTTGAAAGTTCAGACGAAATCGAGGACCGGAAGACCCTTACAAAATCTTCTCCTAAATATATAACAGTGTTTCGCGTTCTACGTCAGATGTCCTACACTAGCCATCGTTAAGTCCGAAAATCAGATTTCAGTCTATTTGTGTCGAGGGATACGAAATCTCCCGAAAAGTCCATATGATCTAGGACGAGAGACCTTATAGCATTCTTCTTCTAATATATAACAGTGTTCGAGTTCCGCGTCAGATTCCAAACACTAGCCATCATCTTGTGGGAAATATAGATTTTTTTTTTTTTGTCAGGTGGTACGAAATCACCGGGAAAAGTCCATGAATCGAGGACTGGAGACCCATATAGCGTTCTTCTCCTATATATATATATAACAATGTTTCGGGTTCCGCCGTCAGATTTCAACATTATCCATCGTCTGGTTTGAAAATACAAATTTCGGTCCATTTTCTTCGGGGTGGTACGAAAATGCCGAAATATCCAGATGAAATCGAGGACCAGGAGACTTTTTCATAGCATTCTTCTCCTAAATTTATAACCGTATTTCGGGTTCCGCGTCAGATTTCAAACACTAGCCATCATCTTGTTTAAACACCTGAAAAGTCCAGATGAAATCGAGGATGGTTAGACCCTTATAGCATTCTTCTCCTAAATATATAACAGTGTTTCGGGTTTCCCGTCAGAATTCAAACACTAACCATCGTTTGGTCCGAAATACGGATTTCGGTCCATTTTTGTCAGGTGGTACGAAAAATCACCTAAAAAGTCAAGATGATAACAAGGACCGAGAGACCGTTATAGAATTCTTCTCCTAAAAATGAACAGTTTTTTAGGTTCCGCGTCAGATTTCAAACACTGCCATCGTCTGGTCCAAAAATACAGATTTTGGTCCAATTTCGTCGGGAGAGACGAAAATTGCTCGAAATGGCTAGATGAAATCGAGGACCAGGAGACTTTTATAGCATTGTTCTCCAAAAATTTATAACTATGTTTTCGGGTTCCGCGTCAGATTTCAAACACTAGCCTTATCTTGTTCGAAATATGGATTGGTCCATTTTTTTCGGAGTGGTACGAAAATCTCCCTAAAAGTCAGGTGAAATCAAGACCGGGAGACGACCTTATAGCTTTCTTCTCCTAAATATATAATAGTTTCGGGTTCACGTAAGATTTCAAACACTAGCCATCGTCTGGTCTGAAAATACAGTTTTGGTCCATTTCGTCAATGGTACGAAAATTGCGGAATGTCCAGATGAAATTGAGGACCAGGAGACTTTTATTAACATCTTCTACTATTATACTGTGTTTCGGGGTTCCGTGTCATATTCAACCACTAGCCATCATCTTGTTCGAAAATACGGGATTTCAGTTCATTTTAGTCAGGTGGTATGAAAATAGCTCGAAAAGTTCAGATGAAATCGAGGACAGGAGACTTTTAAGCATTCTTCCCTAAATTTATAAACGTTTCTCGATTTCCGCGTCCGATTTCAAACACTAAGCCATCATCTTGTTCGAAAATATGGATTTCGATCCATTTTTGTCGGGTACGAAGCGCCCGAAAGTCCAGAAGAAACGAGGTCCGAGGGACCCTTAAAGCATTCTTCTTCCTAAATATATAACAGAGTTTCAGTTCCGCGTCACAATTTCAAACACTACTGCGCCTGGTCCGAAAAATACAGATTTTTGTCCCATTTTGTCGGGTTGTACGAAATCGCCCGAAATGTCCAAACAAATCGAGGACCTGGAGACCCTTATAACATTATTCTCCTAATTATATAATAGTGTTTCAGGTTCTAAGTCAGATCTCAACCACACAACCATCTATCTTGTATTAAAATACGAATTTCGGTCCATTTTCTGTGGGTGGTACGAAAGTTGCCCGAAATGTGGAGATGAAATCGATGACCGAGAGACCCTTATAGCATTCTTCTTTTAAATTTATAACTGTGTTTCGGGTTCCACGTCACATTTCAAGACTAGCCATCATCTGGTTCTAAAAATACGGATTTCGGTACATTATAGTCAAGTGGTACGAAAATCGCCTGAAATGTCTAGATGAATTGGGAGAAGGAGAGTTTTAAAACATTCTTCTCCTATATTTATTCATATGTATCGGTTTTCTGCATCAGATTTCAAACACTAGTCATCGTGTTATTTGAAATTACGGATTCCGGTATATTTTAGTCGGGTGGTACGAAAATCTCCCGAAATGTCCAGATAAATTCGATGGACCGAGAGACCCTTATAGAATTCTTCTTCCTAAATATATAATAGGAGTTTCAGGTTCCGCATCAGATTTTAAACACTCAGCCTTCGTTTTTTGTCCGAAAATACAAATTTTACGGGGGGGTAAGAAAATCGTCTTGAAATGTCCAGATGAAATCGAGGACCGTGGAAGACCCTTATAGAATTCTTCTTCTAAATTTATAACAGTGTTTTCAGGTTCTGCATCAGATTTCAAACACTAGCCATTATCTTGCTCGAAAATACCGATGTGAGTCCGTTTTCATCAAGTGGTTACGAAAATTGCCTGAAAAGTCCAGATAATAATCAAGGACCAGAGATATTATAGAATTCTTCTCTTAAATTTATATAGTGAGTTTTCAAGGGTTTTGCGTCAGATTTCAAACACTAGCCACCATCTTGTTCGAGAATTTTGGTCCATTTTTGTCGGGTGGTCGATAATCGCCGAATAGTCTAGAAGAAATTCGAGGACGAGAGACCGTATAGCATTCTTTTTCTAAATTTAAAAACTGTGTGTTCGGGTGTCGCGTAGATTCAAACACTGGCCACATCTTGTTCGAAAATACGAATTTGGTCCATTTTAGTCGGGGGGTACGTAAATCGCTTGAAATGTCCAGATGAAGTCGAGGACCAAGAGACTTTTATACATTCTTCTCCTAGATTTATAACTATGTTTTTGATTTCGTGTCAGATTTCAAGCATCGCCATCATGTTGTTCGAAAATACGGATTTTCGGTCCATTTTTTTTTGTTGTAGTAGGAAAAATCGCCCGAAAGTCCAGATGAAATCGAGAACTGGGAGACCTTATAGCATTCTTCTCCTATATATATATAGAGTTTCGGGTTCCATGTCAGATTTTAAACACTAGCCATCGTCTGGTCCGAAATGATAGATTTTAGTCCATTTTAGTTGGGTGGTACGAAAATTGCCCCGCAAAGTCCAGATGAAATCGAGGATTGGGAGGACCCTTATATCTTTCTTCTCCTAAATATAAAACATTGTTTCAGGTTCCGCGTCAGATTTCAAAAACTAGCCATCATCATGTTCGAAAATACAAATTTCGATCCATTTTAGTCGGTTTGTACTAAAATCGCCCGAAAAGTCCAGATGAAATCGAGGACAGGGTGACTCTTATAGCATTCTTCTCTAAAAATTATAACAGTATTTTGGGTTCTGCGTCAGATTTTAAACACTAGCCATCATGTGGTTCGAAAATACAGATTTTGGTCTATTTTTGTCGAGGGGTACGAAAATCGCCCGATAGGTTCAGATGCAATCGAGGGTTGAGAGACCCTTATACCATTCTTCTTCTAAATTTATAACTGTGATTCGGGTTATGCGTCAGATTTTCAAACACTGGCCATCATCTTGTTCAAAAATACGGATATCGGTCCAATTTAGTCGGGTGGTACGAAAAATGCCTTGAAATGTCTAGATTTAAGTCGAGGACCAGGAGAGTTTTATTAGTAATTTTCGTAATTTATTATTTAATTAATAATTTATTCTACCCATAAAGAATTAAAATTAAAATTTACAACTCCCTATTTACTTGAATAATTATTAACCTTTATTTTTATTTAATTGTTTTGGTGTGACAATTACATTAGAACAGTTTATGGCTATTATTTCGTACGTGGACAACTGTGCATTTATTTATTTGATTATTTCGATAATCATGAAATTGATGTGTTAGATACGTTGACTTTATTTTTATACGTGACTGCAGTGATAATTTTTGTCTTACTTGATTTATTTTAATTGATGAAAAAATTAGTTGAAATTATTTAATTAAATTATAATTTATAAAAGTTATATCATTTATTAGTTTTATTAAACCAAATAAGTATTTAACCAAGGAGATAATAGAATTAAGTAAAATCCTTAGTTATTTATATATTTTTATTAATTAATTTAGCGCCGTGACAATAGTAAGATAATTGTCTTTTTAATTTTAAATTATTTGATGAAGATATTTATATAAATAATTAATTAATTTTTTTGGGTTTGTTAGTAATTAATTAAAACTCGTAGGAGTATTTTTTTTAGAGTGAACAATGACCAAGTCAATTTTGTCAAAATTTAAATCATCCACACTATATTTTATTGTTAATAGCATTTAACTATAAAATCGTGTGTTTTCTACTTTACATCCACTCAAATGTGTAACAAGCAAGAATAAGTGTACATGAATGTCAATTAATTCATAACGGTTGGTCATTGCATATATTATTCCAATTGAATACATTATTGATGTGTGCAATTAAC
>PGWS01037214.1:0-12001 GCA_002896235.1 Cicer reticulatum | reverse complement strand
TCTTTATCTTTTTTTTTTTCTTCTCGATTTGGTCCTTATATTAATTTTAAGTGACAATTTGATCTTTTATATTTTGTTAAATGTCAAACAATGTTATCTTTTTTTTTGCAAAAATTTGAAAAAAAGAGCGAGTCAAAAATTTCAAATAAATCCATAAATTAATTTATCATCCACAAGATATGTATGGAAATTTGATCAAATTCATAACTTAAATCTTTAAATAAACTTACATTTTCATCTCTAACAACATCAAATAAAGAATGAATACATGAATTTATTTGAAGATTTGAGTTACGAATTTGATTAAATTTGTATTATATTGAAGAATATAATTAATTTTATGGGTTTTGTTTGAAAATTTTGATGAATTTTTTTTAAAAAAAGGATAATATTGCTGACATTTTAAAACATAAAAGATCAAATTATCACTTAAAATTAAAATAAAGGATCAAATTGAGAAAAAAATATATAAATGACTAAAACGTTAACTGAAATTAAGTTAAGGAGACTTTTTAACTATAGATAATTATGCTTAAGAACTCGTTATCTACTAATTGAAGACTTTTTTAACTTATTCTTACATAAAAAATTTATATGTTAACTAAAAAATGGTTTAAAAACTTAGCAGAAATATACAACAATCATCATAGATTACCTAACAACAACACTAACATCAAACCATACATGATTTGCATGAATTAAATGCATTAAACACACAATTTAATTCATTAACAACAAGCAACAAATTAATCCATAAACCAACACTTATAATTCAACATTAATATCCACACCGTGCATATCTATATATATATATACTATTGTAAAAATAATTCCCAACAAATTATGAAAATGTGTTTTAAAGGAAAAATAAACTTTTAAAAGTATTTAGGAAATTCTATTTCTCAAGTACACTTGACACTTATACTATCTTCCTCCAATATAATAGTGCAAATTTAATAAACTTCATTTAACAATAATTTCATAATTAATTAATTACAAAAACTTATTAGTAATAAGGGAGAGTTTTGTAATCATGTTGATATTATAATATAAGTAAGAAGAGCACGCAAATAATCATAATAAAACCATATCATAACACATCATCGTACGGGTTTCATCTTGTTTCACTCATCTCTATCAAATAGGGTTTAGTTACTCATGACAGAGATGCAAAAGATGGAGATTAAAGTAGAATTACAAGAAAGATTCATAAATGATTCTCGATAAAACTCCTTTAATGGTTTTAGAAACAGTGGTCTCTGAGTTTTTCTGCTACGGCACAAATCTCCAAACTTCTCAAATGTAAAAATGATCCCTAAAAAGTGAGAAAAATTAGTTTTTATACATTCTCCTTATGCGGGATTTGCGCTTAAGGCGCATTTGGACAGATTCAAGAAAGCAGAAATGCGCCCCAGGCGCAGGTGTTGCGCTTCATGCGCACAACATATGCTATCTAACATTTACTACTTTTTTCTCCTCTTTTCAGTTTGAATTTGATTTTAGTGTCCGCATGAAAGTTGTGGTTATGGATCTTAGCTTTCATTGGCACTTGGTTGGACTCCAGTTGGACATCAACAAATTCAGATATGGCTGACATACTCCACATAGGTCATGTTGATTTCTCACAGAAATTCAGTAGTGCACTAAAACAAAAACAACGCAAAACTACAAAAAAATCTCTACTGAATCAAGAAAATAAGCGCATAAGCATTTAATTAAATCCATGAACAATAATCAACAAAATATATCAAATAACTCCTTAAATTAACTAATGATTAAAGATAAATAAGAATAAAAACAATAAAACATGTGCATATCATGAATATCTGTTAAGTCGGTTCACGAAACGAGTTAAAAAACAACATGTTGTTTAAGTCGTTTGTTGTTAACTTGGGCACGAAACTGATATGGTTTTTAGAGAGAGGAAGAATGTGCAAACTATGGTAAGTGAGAGAGAGGAGAAACAATCAATTGTTTTTTTTACTTTTTAAATTTCTTTTTATTTTATTTGATAGATTGTCTTTTTTTTTTTTGTCAAGTTTTAATTGTTTGTGCGTAAGGCTGACATATAAGTGGAGTAACCATCTAAGAATTTTTTATGACGAAGTAAAAACTTAATATTGAATATCTTTAGTAAAAAATTAATATATCACGTTGAAATTTCAAACTTTTTATTTTCAATCTCTCTTTACAAAATTATATTATGACTTATATAAATTGTGTAATCTGATTTTTTTTATTAAGCTAAAAATTTATTAAATTCTAATTGTTTCAAAAAGTACCTTTAAAGCTTTTAGTATAGAATTTCCAATCATGATTGATTTCCTCATTTAGGGTGTAAAAATATAGTCAAGATTACTTTTTCAATGGTTATAAATGAGAAGGTTTATCAACATAGATTGTCAAATAAAACTTACATATACAAAGAGAAATACAATAATCATATCATAAACAAGAACAATGTCAAAGAGTGAGATGAAAAATGTTATGATTATGGTCATAATTATGGCAATGATTATGTTTCTTTTTGCTCAAGCTGATGAATCTCTTCCACCAACACAACACCTCCACCTGAAGCATCAACAGATATTAGAATTGGTCTAATATTTTGTTATGCCAAGTGTGGTTTGAAATGTACAAGTAAACTCGACAATCCTATGTTTTTTGCAGCTTGTCTTCTTGGTTGTAAAGTTAAATGCCATGGAAAATTATCACAAGTAGCATATGATTGTGCTACTGACTGTGCTTATTCAAAGTCCAACAATGTTGGTATGTTTATACTTTCTCTCTTTTATTTTATATATTACTATGGTGTATGAAGCTAATATTATATATTAATAGAGTTGACTTAAAAATCGATGTTTCTTAAATTTTGATATTTTATTTTTTTCAGATTCACATAGCGTTGATGGAATCGTGAATTCCTGCTTGGAAACTTGCAAGGACAAATAACTTATATTAATGTTTTTTCCGTTCTTGCAATAAACGAATCTTAAATTCTTACATTCATGTAACACAATAAATCTGAAATTGATTGACCACAATGTTTGTACAACAAAGATTATGTTCTGATCACTTTTCATTAAACCTAATGTGTAATTATGTGAAACTTAAATGTAATATATTTGGTGTTTTGTATTAACACTTGATTGAATCTTAGTTTTATTATCAGTTCTATTGAAACACTAACATTTTTATTAAATCGTTCATTCCCTAATTTGTAACTATTTGAAATTTGGTTATTGTTTATTGTGCCTTAGTTTGTTTTTTTTTTTTTTTTTGCTTTTTCATTTTTTTTTTCATGTAACAAAAAAAACACCTTCTAAATAAAAGTGAATAAATTTTATAATATATTAATTTGAGTTATTACAATAACCATGTACGTGATTAATGTTTGTCACTTCACAATTAGTTATTATCTATAGTTTTATAATATCATCGACATAAAAATAAGTACAATTATAATTTACTAATTATAAAAATAAAAAAATTAATCCATGGACAATTTTAATCACTAATCAATTACTTAAATTCAGTATTTTTTAGCTTCTAAATAAAAATTAAATTAATTATAATATACTAATTTGATCTTTTATTATATAACCATATGCTAAATAAACATTTGTCAGTAAATAATTAATTCAATTAGTCTTTGTTTTTTTATATCATTAATATAAAAATAAAAAATAATTATAATACAATAACATAATTTTGCAACTTCAATTTTTCAAATTCGTTTTTTATAAAAATGAGCTACTAAAAGAAGTGAATGGTGCAAACAATTCATACACACTAGACAGTTGTTTCACTATCATTAATAAATGTAGCCTTTTTTTAAGTCTTTTAAAGAAGCAAAAATAATTATAATAGATCAATTCTTTATTATAAAAACTTTACACTAGACATACTTTTGTCACTAAAAGAATTAGTTCTAATTTTTAGTTTTTTTTTTCAAAATGAGAAAACTTTTAATATACTTACTATAATATTTTCACATTTTAATTTTTTTTAGGAAATGAGTCACTAAAGAAGTTGTTGAAATGTACAAATCATATATGAGATAATTGTTTATCACTTATCAATTAATTAAATTGAAACATTTTTTATATATTTTAAAAAAACATAAAAGTAATATAATATACTAATTTGAGGTTTGAGTTGATTTTAAAATCATGTACAAGTTAAATGTTTGTCATTAAGAGAATAAAAATCATATATATACACAAATTAACTATAATTTTTAAGGCTTCAATTTTCATCTTACTTTTAGTAATGATCACTAAAACATGTTGTTGATGCATACAATTTATACACAGGCACAATATTTTGTCATTAAACCAATAGTTATTTTTTTTTATATTTTTAAATGAATAAGAATAACTATATACTAATATATTTTATTAAAAACTATACACGAGAAATTGAAATGTAAAAAAAAATTATAATAGTTGTAACGTCCTAATTTCAAGGTTTAGAATTAATTACATAATTATCTTTGGGATTAGGCATTCAACCAAATTAAAATAATAAGTTAATACATAATCTTAGCTTTGTTTCTTATTTATTGTTTATCTATCTACTTATTGGTTGTTTTATTTAACAAAATGATTGAACTATACCAATTTTTATGTTTAATTGTTAAATGAAAACAAATATAATTTAAGTTAGGAATGGATGGTGAGGTTGCTTGGAATATACCAACCAATTCCAATTAAGTGTAGAAAAATATAGGCTAAATTGTTGCACCGCTTGGATATACAATCATCCCAAATTAAAGTGGTAGAAAAATATAGGCTAAATTGCTGCACCACTTGGATTATAACAACCAATCCCAATTAAGTGGTAGAAAGTATAGGTTAAGTTGTTGTAACGTATTAGGTTTGTAACTTAGGATATCATGTAAGTAATTACTATAAGTAGCCACTAAGAAAAATAAAATAGTACATAATTAAATTCTCAAAAGATAGAATTATATCAAATTGGAGAGTGCTAAGTATTTTGCGGATGCGATAACGGTTAATAGTGAGTGACAAAGAAGGAATTTTTATCGGATAACGCTTCAAGAGGTGAGTATCACACCCTTTAAACTTTCATGTACTTTTATTTTGAAATTTAGAATGGATAAAAGAGTTAAGTATTTTGATTGGTATTTTCTTCTAAACTATATTTGTTGTCGAGAACTAATCTATTAAATTGAGATTTTATGAATTGTAATAATAATATAAATTGATTTATTTAATATTGTTTGTTAAATTACAATTTTGATGATTAGTTTAATGTATGTTCTTTAAAAGATGTTTTATTATATTTCATGAATGATTGTTGTGACAACCCTAACCCCAATAATTTTTTTTTTCGAGATAAAGAGTATCACATAATCATAAGCATGTCACATAAATCCAAAATTTCATCAAACATAATGATTCGAAATCATAGTATCAAACAACAGAATTCTTTTGAGAAGTACACATACTCATGTTTTAAATTCAGTGCAAATATAGTCCCCACCCGATGTCACTATCAGAGCGGGAATTCCCAAAATAAAAATACTCAAAATAACATCAACACAATGCACAATAATGAAGGTCTCCAAGGCATGGTGGCTTCCGCCTCTCCTGATGGTATTAGTCATCACCTGCAACTTACAACTCGTCTGCGTCCGTCGCAAACGCCAAACACAAACAACGAGGGGTGAGTATCGAAATTATGTAACAACATAAAATACACGACGGTAACACGCAAACAATCAAATTATCACAATATCAAAAACAATCAAGTGTATAATATCAACGATTTATCAAATTCATCCACAATAAGATAATCACCATGATGGAATGATATGCATGTCCTATACTCTACTTCATCATTTGGTACCATTCTACTCTGAAGTACTTGGTTAGGAGACCTGATACTATGTCACTACAAGAGTGGACGGACAATTCATGAATGGCCAAGTCCTCATAGATCCCCTCAACTCAACCCGAGACACATATACACGACGGTCGGGGTACTCTTGTGTTGCACGGTAGTTCCCGGCCTTAGGGTATAACCCCTAATCCACTTAGGAATTCCCCCACTAGGTGTACCCCAAGGTCTATCAGTCTTACCTTACAGTTCGACTGTAGCCCTCCACGATCAGGCTCATTCAGTTGTACTTCCCCGAATCACTAGGTTTGTCAGACCCTCCCTATATGATGACAAAATAATCCTAACTCGAAAATCTACAACACATATCTCAGACTTACTTGATCATCACAACTCAATAAGTTTTAATTTGACTTCAAAATGTTCATCATTATATATCTTTATCAGTCAATCACAATATTTGGTTTACACTACTCACAATGCATCATTCAGTCTTATCAATCACAAATAACAGATCAAACAGGTGGCATATTCAAGTGATATCACAATTTCATTCAAGTAGCAAGAACACTCTAGTAGATATCATTCACACAGTAACAATCGACATAATATTCATAAAATCATACAGCATACAATATTGAATAAATAAATTCACAGCAATTCTATAGGTTAACTAAATTATATTTTAATCCTCACTATACCATTCACATTTTAATTATTTAATTATTATTATCAATAGGCTCTACTGTCACGTATAAGCCCCGACATGAACTCTGGGAATTTCGCATTCCCGTTCATCTCACGTTACTTTTATGCTCATAATATCGAACCTCATCTCACCCCTTACCTCGACTACAGATTCGTCCAACGAATCTGATCTGCTAAAGGGTCGTTTCTTTGTTGTCGTTCGTCTCTAATAGTCGCGAGAGAATTATAGCCAACAACCACAAATACAAATAAATTACTTACTATAAATAACATGAATAAATAATAAATAATAACAAAATAATAATAAATAAATAAGTAAATGAATAAATAAGATAGATAATAATTAAAGTAATAAATAAATATAGTAAATGAATAAATCAATAATAAATAAACTAACTAAATAATAATGAATAAATAAATAATAATTAAATATTGGATAAATATTAATAAAATAAATACATAAATAGTAAGTAAGTAATAAGTAAATGAATAAAAATAATAAAAATAAAACAACTAAATAAGAAATGAATAAATAAATAATAATTAATAATTGGAATAATTAAAATAAGAAATAATAAATAAATAAGTAATTAAATAAGTAAATGAATAAAATAAATAATAAAAAAACAACTAAATAAGTAAATAATAAATAAATAATAAAATAAAAACTAAATAAATGAATAAATAAATAATAATAAAATAATAAATAATAAATAAGTAAACGAATAAATAAATAACACAATAAATAACTAAATAAGTAAATGAATAAATAAATAATATAATAAATAATAATAAATAAATAAATGGATAAAATAATTAATGAAATAATAATAAATAAATAAGTAGTGAATAAAATAAATAATGATTAAATAAATAAGCAAATGAATAAATAAATTAATAAATAATAAATGAATGAATAAATAAATAATTAAATAATAAAATAAATAATGAATAAATAATAATTAAATGAATAAATAGATAATAAATAAACAATTAATAAGTAAATGAATAATAAATAATATAATTAAATTAATAATAAATAATATAATAAAATAAATAAAATGGATAATAAATAATAAATAAAATAAAAAAAAAATAAAGTAATAAGTAAATAATAATAAATAATAAAATAAATAAGTAAATGAATAAATAAATAGTTAAATAAATAAATAAGTAAATGAATAAATAGTAAATAAATAAAAATAAATAAATAAATACTAAATTGAATAATAAAATAAATAATAAATAAATAAATAAGAAAATGAATAAATAAATAATAAAATAAATAACAAATAAATAAAAAAATAAGTAAATAAGTAATAAATAAATAAATAAATAATAAAAAGGGAAATAAATAAATAATAATAAAATAAATCATCTAAATAAATAAATTATTTACTATTGTACTACAATTCAGAAATACCTTTAAATACCATACATGCTTATGCTTATATTGAGAATAATTTAAATCATGCAATCAAAATCGTATAAAATATGTTACCGAAAGTCATGTAAAGAAAAAAATGTAGAATTAAATTAAGCAGTATTAGGTTACCCAAATCAAGATTCGTATAAAAATATATTGGTCAAGTCTATTACTTAAAAAAAAAACGCAGAGGGCAATTCTTGCTACAAAACATACTTATATGTATAATAACATAAAATAATGTATAATTTTAATAAATTAAAGCAAAATCATAATAGCATATATGTAATGCAATTGATAATATTATTTAAATGGATGCTTACCATAAATCTCTTTAATTATAGCTAAAATAAAATGAAATTCTTTAGATGCAATTTAACTTCATAATATATGTCCAATTATATAATTCAATCATCCAAGCCTATTGTTAATAAAATTGGAATAGAGAATACATACCCAATATTATTATGAGACAGATGATTGCAACAGCCTTGTTGACTAGTAAGGAGGAATTATGGGTGAAATATAGAAGGAAAAGGATTTGGCACGTTGTTTATGTGTTTTTTCTTATCCTGGGAAATAGGCTTCTTGGAATGAAATCCCAGACGGCAGCAACCTTTGGCCAAGTCCCATTACTTACATATATATATATATATTCAGCAATGTTAGGTTTTTGTTGTCAGGCTTCTTTCTCCACAAATGGCATTCAACTTAGCCCATTTCCCAATTCTTACCACATTATTTACACTAATTATGCTATTAATTAAATATTAGGGTGTTATATATATATCATGAATTCAGCATATTAATTAAGGTCCTTAAGTTCGTTTATAGTGAATTCAATTATAATCTATGCTATTAATAGATGTTAGTTGGCTTGATACGGATATTATCGGCACGACATCCATCATAATCATTATTATATGTTAATATAGAATATATAGGTATTTTTATATTTATACTTCATAATATAAATTCGAATAATAAAGATCTAGATAACAACACTACTAAAATATGAGGCCTAAGGATCATAGCAATTCAAAACTAGTATTATATTATTATTATAAATAAATAAATAGATTTAATAACATGATCACTGATTTTTATTTAAATAACTATAAAGACAAACATAAAGACAATCACGAAAAAAAATTATTCTGCCACAAGGAACGCATGTGCTAAGAAAATATCACTAATTTATAATAATAATAATAATAATAATATAATAATAATAATAATAATTTAATAATATAATAATAATAATAATAATAATAATAAAATTAAGGTATAACAATAAATTAGGGTGTTACAATTGTTGTTATCATATATTCAAATGAAATAGTAGATTATAAATATGATTTTTAAAATATAGTTGTTGAAATATGAATTATTTTGGATGCATGTGTTTGAGAGATATATATCCTTTAACAAGAATATGGTTATTATATTTTCTTGAAGTGATGATCATTGTTGTTATATGTATTCAAATGAAATATATTGGTATGTCATAAAACATATTTTTGCGAATATGATTGTTAAAATTATGAT
Organism: Cicer reticulatum; assembly: GCA_002896235.1. Classification (NCBI taxonomy): domain Eukaryota; kingdom Viridiplantae; phylum Streptophyta; class Magnoliopsida; order Fabales; family Fabaceae; genus Cicer; species Cicer reticulatum. The sequence continues at coordinate 2,454 of PGWS01037214.1, read as the reverse complement.
GTAACGATTTTGATTTGTGTGTGCTGGAGATGGGTCTTGTACCCCACACTATTGATGAGTTTTAAACTTCACAAAAGAGTGAGGTTTTAAACTCACATGGCATGGGTCTTGGACCCCACACATATTGATGGGTTTAAACTTCACAAAGAGATGATGTTTAACTCCACCTATAGATGAGTATTAACCTTCACAACGAGATGAGGTTTTTTAAACTCCACATGGATGAGCATTAAACTTCACAAAGAGATGAGGTTTAAACTCCACATGGATGGGGTCTTTGGACCCCACACTATTGTACTGGGTTTAAACTTCACAAAGAGATGATGTTTAAAACTCCACCTATAGATGAGTATTAAACTTCACAAGAGAAATGAGGTTTAAACTCCACATGGTGTATGAGTATTAAACTTCACAAAGAGATGAGGTTTAAACTCCACATGGATGAGTATTAAAACTCACAAAGAGATGAGGTTTAAACTCCACCTGGATGAGTATTTAAACTTCACAAAGAGATTGAGGTTTAAATCTCCACATGGGATGGGTCTTGACCCACATATTGATGGGTTTTTAAACTTCACAAAGAGATGAGGTTTGAACTCCATCGAGATGAGTTTTAAACTTCACAAAGAGATGAGGTTTAAACTCCACCTATATATGAGTATTAAACTTCACAAAGAGATAAGGTTTAAACTCCACCTGAATGAGTATTAAACTTCACAAATAGATGAGGTTTAAACTCCACACGGATGGGTCTTGGACCCCACATATTGATGGGTTTTAAACTTCACAAAGAGATGAGGTTTAAACTCCACCTATAGATGAGTATTAAACTTCACAAAGAGATGAGGTTTAAACTCCACCGGGATGAGTTTTAAACTTCACAAAGAGATGAGGTTTAAACTCCACATGGATGAGTATTAAACTCACAAAGAGATGAAGGTTTAAACTCCACACAGATGGGTCTTGTACCCAACACTGGATAGCTGGTGCTCCATATGAATGATATGATAATACTCACTTTGCATAAGTAGTAGTATATCTCCATCATAATGATTGATTGATTATTTTCTGCATAATAAATGTGTATATTGGTAAATTATTGGAAGTAGTTGTTTATTATATAGTAATCTTAGTAATATCATTAATAGTTCTAAAGAATATTTTTGGATGAAGGCGGGTGCATGATGATATCTTTTTCCCGTTTACCGCTCCGGCTGAGAACAATACTTGTTTTTAAAATTGTGTGTATTATTTCACTGGGATTTAGTATCTCATTAAAGTGTTGTTTTCAGATACTGAGATCGTTGGGGATGTCGAGAGTCGAGAAGTCCTACCTCCCTTGAGAAGAGTGACTTCCTTCAATTAGGTTGGTAGATCAAGAATAAAGTAGACATAGTGTCTATAATCGTACCTTATTTCATATTCGATTTAGATATTAATTGCCCAGTTTTGGATATTTTAAATATTAAAGAATTTTTAGTTGTAAGGATTTATTTTGAGATTTTCATCACATTACTTCTTTGAACAATTCATTATTTATTACAGTACTTATTCTCTTATATATATTTTGAAAAAAATTTTCCATTATTACATCAGTTTTTAACCCACGTACTTGAGGCGTTAACATATACATAACACTAAGGGTTAGTTTCTTTGGTATATATAATAATATATATATATATATATTTATATATATATATATAAATAATATTAGCTCTCTGGTTTCTATCTGTTCAACTTAATTATCAGGTTAACGTTTATTTCTTATTTTTTTTTTCTTCTCGATTGGTCTTTGTTTTATTTTTAGTGAAATTTGATCTTTTATATTTAAAATGTCACAATGTTACTATTTTTTTTGAAAAATCATCAAATTCATTCAAAATTTCAAATAAACCTATGAAATTTATAATCATCCTAGATATGTATGCAAATTGATCAAATCATAACTGAAATATTTAATAACTTACATTTTCATCTCTAACACATGAAATAAAGATGAATACATGAATTTATTTGAAGATTTAAGTTACGATTTGATTAAATTTTGTATTATATTGAAGATAGTAAAATTATTTTAATGGCTTTGTTGAAAATTTTGATGAATTTTTTAAAAAGGATAATATTGCTTGACATTTAAAACATAAAAAGATCAAATACTCCTTAAAATTAAACTAAAGGATCAATTGAGAAAACATATATATAAATAACTCAACGTTAACTGAAATTAAGTTAAGGGAAAACTTTTTTTAAACTATAGATAATTATGCTTAAGACTCGTTACTACTAATTTGAAAAGATTTTTTTCACGTATTCTTACATAAAATTTTATATGTTAACTAAAAACGGTTAAAACTTGGCAGAATATACAACAATCATATAGATTACCTAACAACAACACTAACATTCACCATGACATGATTTGCATGAATTAATGCATTAAACACACAATTTAAT
>PGWS01037213.1:0-18496 GCA_002896235.1 Cicer reticulatum | reverse complement strand
TTTTCTTCTTCCTAGGCTTATTCTTGTCCAATTAGGGTTTTTAACAAATCTTGTGCAATAGCCAAAATAGGTGTGTTTGTGTCATTTATTTAACATTTAGGTCATTTTCGTCCTCCCAAGTAAGCTTCTATTCCATTAGAGTTTTAACCAATCTTGTGTGTCCAATAGGTGTTTTGTGTTTGGATTAACATTTTGGTCATTTTCGTCCTCCCTAGGCTTATTTCTTGTCCAATTAGGGTTATTAACCAATCTTGTGCATCCAATAAGTTCATTTGTGTCATTGGATTAACATTTAGGTCATTTTCGTTCTCCCTAGGCTTATTCTTGTCCAATTAGGGTTTTTTAACCAATCTTGTGCATCCAATAGTGTGTTTGTGTCATTGATTAACATTTAGGTCATTTTCGTCCTCCCTAGGCTTATTCTTGTCCAATTAGGGTTTTAACCCAATCTTGTGCATCCAATAAGTTCATTTGTGTCATTGGATTAACATTTAGGTCATTTTCGTCCTCCCTAGGCTTATTCTTGTCCAATTAGGGTTTTTAACCAATCTTGTGCATCCAATAGTTTCATTTGTGTCATTGGATTAACATTTAGGTCATTTTTCGTCCTCCCTAGGCTTATTCTTGTCCAATTAGGGTTTTAACCAATCTTGTGCATCCAATAAGTTCATTTGTGTCATTGGATTAACATTTAGGTCATTTTCGTCCTCCTCCCTAGGCTTATTCTTGTCCCAATTAGGGTTTTTAACCAATCTTGTGCATCCAATAAGTTCATTTTGTGTCATTGGATTAACATTTAGGTCATTTTTCGAGTCGTCCTCCCTAGGCTTATTCTTGTCCAATTAGGGTTTTCCTCTTAGGCCAATCTTGTGCATCCAATAGGTCATTTGTGTCATTTGGATTAACATTTAGGTCATTTTCGTCCTCCCTAGGCTTATTCTTGTCCAATTAGGGTTTTAACCAATCTTGTGCATCCAATAAGTTCATTTGTGTCATTGGATTAACATTTAGGTCATTTTCGTCCTCCCTAGGCTTATTCTTGTCCAATTAGGGTTTTTACCAATCTTGTGCATCCAATAGTTCATTTGTGTCATTGGATTAACATTTAGGTCATTTTCGTCCTCCCTAGGCTTATTCTTGTCCAATTAGGGTTTTTAACCAATCTTGTGCATCCAATAGTGTGTGTTTTGTGTCATTGGATTAACATTTAGGTCATTTTCGTCCTCCCTAGGCTTATTCTAGTCCAATTAGGGTTTTTAACCAATCTTGTGCATCCAATAGGTTCATTTGTGTCATTGGATTAACATTTAGGTCATTTTCGTCCTCCCTAGGCTTATTCTTGTCCAATTAGGGTTTTTAACCAATCTTGTGCATCCAATAGGTGTGTTTGTGTCATTGGATTAAACATTTAGGTCATTTTCGTCCTCCCTAGGCTTATTCTAGTCCAATTAGGGTTTTTAACCAATCTTGTGCATCCAATAAGTTCATTTGTGTCATTGGATTAACATTTAGGTCATTTTCATCCTCCCTAGGCTTATTCTTGTCCAATTAGGGTTTTTAACCAATCTTGTGCATCCAATAGGTGTGTTTGTGTCATTGGATTAACATTTAGGTCATTTTCGTCCTCCCTAGGCTTATTCTAGTCCAATTAGGGTTTTTAACCAATCTTGTGCATCCAATAAGTTCATTTGTGTCATTGGATTAACATTTAGGTCATTTTCGTCCTCCCTAGGCTTATTCTTGTCCAATTAGGGTTTTTAACCAATCTTGTGCATCCAATAGTTGTTTGTGTCATTGGATTAACATTTAGGTCATTTTCGTCCTCCTAGGCTTATTCTTGTCCAATTAGGGTTTTTAACCAATCTTGTGCATCCAATAGGTGTGTTTTGTGTCATTGGATTAACATTTAGGTCATTTTCGTCCTCCCTAGGCTTATTCTTGTCCAATTAGGGTTTTTAACCAATCTTGTGCATCCAATAGTTGTGTTTGTGTCATTGGATTAACATTTAGGTCATTTTCGTCCTCCCTAGGCTTATTCTTGTCCAATTAGGGTTTTTAACCAATCTTGTGCATCCAATAAGTTCATTTGTGTCATTGGATTAACATTTAGGTCATTTTCGTCCTCCCTAGGCTTATTCTTGTCCAATTAGGGTTTTTAACCAATCTTGTGCATCCAATAGTTGTGTTTGTGTCATTGGATTAACATTTAGGTCATTTTCGTCCTCCCTAGGCTTATTCTTGTCCAATTAGGGTTTTTAACCAATCTTGTGCATCCAATAAGTTCATTTGTGTCATTGGATTAACATTTAGGTCATTTTCGTCCTCCTTAGGCTTATTCTTGTCCAATTAGGGTTTTTAACCAATCTTGTGCATCCAATAAGTTCATTTGTGTCATTGGATTAACATTTAGGTCATTTTCGTCCTCCCTAGGCTTATTCTTGTCCAATTAGGGTTTTTTAACCAATCTTGTGCATCCAATAGTTGTTTGTGTCATTGGATTAACATTTAGGTCATTTTCGTCCTCCCTAGGCTTATTCTTGTCCAATTAGGGTTTTAACCAATCTTGTGCATCCAATAGGTGTGTTTGTGTCATTGGATTAACATTTAGGTCATTTTCGTCCTCCCTAGGCTTATTCTTGTCCAATTAGGGTTTTTAACCAATCTTGTGCATCCAATAAGTTCATTTGTGTCATTGGATTAACATTTAGGTCATTTTTCGTCCTCCCTAGGCTTATTCTTGTCCAATTAGGGTTTTTAACCAATCTTGTGCATCCAATAGTTGTGTTTGTGTCATTGGATTAACATTTAGGTCATTTTCGTCGTCTCTCTAGGCTTATTCTTGTCCAATTAGGGTTTTTAACCAATCTTGTGCATCCAATATGTTCATTTGTGTCATTGGATTAACATTTAGGTCATTTTCGTCCTCCCTAGGCTTATTCTTGTCCAATTAGGGTTTTTAACCAATCTTGTGCATCCAATAGTTGTGTTTGTGTCATTGGATTAACATTTAGGTCATTTTCGTCCTCCCTAGGCTTATTCTTGTCCAATTAGGGTTTTTAACCCAATCTTGTGCATCCAATAGGTTCATTTGTGTCATTGGATTAACATTTAGGTCATTTTCGTCTCCCTAGGCTTATTCTTGTCCAATTAGGGTTTTTAACCAATCTTGTGCATCCAATAGTTGTGTTTTGTGTCATTGGATTAACATTTTAGGTCATTTTCGTCCTCCCTAGGCTTATTCTAGTCCAATTAGGGTTTTAACCAATCTTGTGCATCCAATAAGTGTGTTTGTGTCATTGGATTTACATTTAGGTCATTTTCGTCCTCCCTAGGCTTATTCTTGTCCAATTAGGAGTTTTTAACCAATCTTGTGCATCCAATAAGTTCATTTGTGTCATTTGGATTAACATTTAGGTCATTTTCGTCCTCCCTAGGCTTATTCTTGTCCAATTAGGGTTTTTAACCAATCTTGTGCAATAAGTTCATTTGTGTCATTGGATTAACATTTAGGTCATTTTCGTCCTCCCTAGGCTTATTCTTGTCCAATTAGGTTTTTAACCAATCTGTGCATCCAATAGGTGTGTTTGTGTCATTGGATTAACATTTAGGTCATTTTCGTCCTCCCTAGGCTTATTCTAGTCCAATTAGGGTTTTTAACCAATCTTGTGCATCCAATTAGTTCATTTGTGTCATTGGATTACATTTTAGGTCATTTTCGTCCTCCCTAGGCTTATTCTTGTCCAATTAGGGTTTTTAACCAATCTTGTGCATCCAATAAGTTCATTTGTGTCATTGGATTAACATTTAGGTCATTTTCGTCCTCCCTAGGCTTATTCTAGTCCAATTAGGGTTTTTAACCAATCTTGTGCATCCAATAGGTGTGTTTGTGTCATTGGATTAACATTTAGGTCATTTTCGTCCTCCCTAGGCTTATTCTAGTCCAATTAGGGTTTTTAACCAATCTTGTGCATCCAATAAGTTCATTTGTGTGTCATTGGATTAACATTTAGGTCATTTTCATCCTCCCTAGGCTTATTCTTGTCCAATTAGAGTTTTTAACCAATCTTGTGCATCCAATAGGTGTGTTTGTGTCATTGATTAACATTTAGGTCATTTTCGTCCTCCCTAGGCTTATTCTAGTCCAATTAGGGTTTTTACCAATCTTGTGCATCCAATAGTGTTCATTTGTGTCATTGGATTAACATTTAGGTCATTTTCGTCCTCCCTAGGCTTATTCTTGTCCAATTAGGTTTTTAACCAATCTTGTGCATCCAATAAATTCCTTTGTGTCATTGGATTAACATTTAGGTCATTTTCGTCCTCCCTAGGCTTATTCTTGTCCAATTAGGGTTTTTAACCAATCTTGTGCATCCAATAGTTCATTTGTGTCATTGGATTAACATTTAGGTCATTTTCGTCCTCCCTAGGCTTATTCTTGTCCAATTAGGGTTTTTAACCAATCTTGTGCATCCAATAGGTGTGTTTGTGTCATTGGATTAACATTTAGGTCATTTTCGTCCTCCCTAGGCTTATTCTTGTCCAATTAGGGTTTTTTAACCAATCTTGTGCATCCAATAGGTTCATTTGTGTCATTGGATTAACATTTAGGTCATTTTCGTCCTCCCTAGGCTTATTCTTGTCCAATTAGGGTTTTTAACCAATCTTGTGCATCCAATAAGTTCATTTGTGTCATTGGATTAACATTTAGGTCATTTTCGTCCTCCCTAGGCTTATTCTTGTCCAATTAGAGTTTTTAACCAATCTTGTGCATCCAATAGGTGTGTTTTGTGTCATTGGATTAACATTTAGGTCATTTTCGTCCTCGCCTAGGCTTATTCTTGTCCAATTAGGGTTTTTTAACCAATCTTGTGCATCCAATAAGTTCATTTGTGTCATTGGATTAACATTTAGGTCATTTTCGTCCTCCCTAAGCTTATTCTTGTCCAATTTGGGTTTTTAACCAATCTTGTGCATCCAATAGTTGTGTTTGTGTCATTGGATTAACATTTAGGTCATTTTCGTCCTCTCTAGGCTTATTCTAGTCCAATTAGGGTTTTTAACTAATCTTGTGCATCCAATAGGTTCATTTGTGTCATTGGATTTACATTTAGGTCATTTTCGTCCTCCCTAGGCTTATTCTTGTCCAATTAGGGTTTTTAACCAATCTTGTGCATCCAATAGGTGTGTTTGTGTCATTGGATTAACATTTAGGTCATTTTCGTCCTCCCTAGGCTTATTCTAGTCCAATTAGGGTTTTTAACTAATCTTGTGCATCCAATTAGTTTATTTGTGTCATTGGATTACATTTAGGTCATTTTCGTCCTCTATGGGCTTATTCTTGTCCAATTAAGGTTTTTAACCAATCTTGTGCATCCAATAGTTGTGTTTGTGTCATTGGATTAACATTTAGGTCATTTTCGTCCTCCCTAGCCTATTCTAATCCAATTAGGGTTTTTAACCAATCTTGTGTGTCCAATAAGTGTGTTTGTGTCATTGGATTAACATTTAGGTCATTTTCGTCCTCCCTAGGCTTATTCTAGTCCAATTAGGGTTTTTAACCAATCTTGTGCATCCAATAGGTGTGTTTGTGTCATTGGATTAACATTTAGGTCATTTTCGTCCTCCCTAGGCTTATTCTAGTCCAATTAGGGTTTTAAACCAATCTTGTGCATCCAATAGTTGTTTGTGTCATTGGATTAACATTTAGGTCATTTTCGTCCTCTGTAGGCTTATTCTAGTCCAATTAGGGTTTTTAACCAATCTTGTGCATCCAATAAGTTCATTTGTGTCATTGGATTAACATTTAGGTCATTTTCGTCCTCCCTAGGCTTATTCTTGTCCAATTAGGGTTTTTAACCAATCTTGTGCATCCAATAAGTTCATTTGTGTCATTGGATTAACATTTAGGTCATTTTCGTCCTCCTTAGGCTTATTCTTGTCCAATTAGGGTTTTTAACCAATCTTGTGCATCCAATAAGTTCCTTTGTGTCATTGGATTAACATTTAGGTCATTTTCGTCCTCCCTAGGCTTATTCTTGTCCAATTAGGGTTTTTAACCAATCTTGTGCATCCAATAAGTTCATTTGTGTCATTGGATTAACATTTAGGTCATTTTCGTCCTCCTTAGGCTTATTCTTGTCCAATTAGGGGTTTTTAACCAATCTTGTGCATCCAATAGGTTCATTTTGTGTCATTGGATTAACATTTAGGTCATTTTCGTCCTCCTAGGCTTATTCTAGTCCAATTAGGGTTTTTTAACTAATCTTGTGCATTCCAATTAGTTTATTTGTGTCATTGGATTTACATTTAGGTCATTTTCGTCCTCTTTAGGCTTATTCTTGTCCAATTAGGGTTTTTAACCAATCTTGTGTACATCCAATAGGTGTGTTTGTGTCATTGGATTAACATTTAGGTCATTTTCGTCCTCCCTAGCCTTATTCTAATCCAATTAGGGTTTTTAACCAATCTTGTGCATCCAATAAGTGTGTTTGTGTCATTGGATTAACATTTAGGTCATTTTCGTCCTCCCTAGGCTTATTCTAGTCCAATTAGGGTTTTTAACCTGTCTTGTGCATCCAATAGGTGTGTTTGTGTCATTGGATTAACATTTAGGTCATTTTCGTCCTCCGTAGGCTTATTCTAGTCCAATTAGGGTTTTTAACCAATCTTGTGCATCCAATAAGTTCATTTGTGTCATTGGATTAACATTTAGGTCATTTTCATCCTCCATAGGCTTATTCTTGTCCAATTAGGGTTTTTAACCAATCTTGTGCATCCAATAGGTGTGTTTGTGTCATTGGATTAACATTTAGGTCATTTTCGTCCTCCCTAGGCTTATTCTAGTCCAATTAGGGTTTTTAAACAATCTTGTGCATCCAAAAATTCATTTGTGTCATTGGATTAACATTTAGGTCATTTTCGTCCTCCTTAGGCTTATTCTTGTCCAATTAGGGTTTTTAACCAATCTTGTGCATCCAATAAGTTCATTTGTGTCATTGGATTAACATTTAGGTCATTTTCGTCCTCCCTAGGCTTATTCTAGTCCAATTAGGGTTTTTAACCAATCTTGTGCATCCAATAGGTGTGTTTGTGTCATTGGATTAACATTTAGGTCATTTTCGTCCTCCCTAGGCTTATTCTAGTCCAATTAGGCTTTTTAACCAATCTTGTGCATCCAATAAGTTCATTTGTGTCATTGGATTAACATTTAGGTCATTTTCGTCCTCCCTAGGCTTATTCTTGTCACAATTAGGGTTTTTAACCAATCTTGTGCATCCAATAGATGTGTTTGTGTCATTGGATTAACATTTAGGTCATTTTCATCCTCCCTAGGCTTATTCTTGTCCAATACGGGTTTTTAACCAATCTTGTGCATCCAATAAGTTCATTTGTGTCATTGGATTAAAATTTAGGTCATTTTCTTCCTCCCTAGGCTTATTCTTGTCCAATTAGGGTTTTTATTCAATCTTGTGCATCCAATAAGTTCATTTGTGTCATTGGATTAACATTTAGGTCTTTTTCGTCCTCTTAGGCTTATTCTAGTCTAGGCTTATTCTTATCCAATTAGTTCATTTTGTCATTGGATTAACATTTAGGTCATTTTAGTCCTCCTTAGGCTTATTCTAGTCCAATTAGGGTTTTTAACCACAAATCTTGTGCATCCAATTAGTTCACTTGTGTCATTGGATTAACATTTAGGTCATTTTCGTCCATCCTAGGATTATTCTAGTCCAATTAGGGTTTTAACCAATCTTGTGCATCCAATAGGTGTGTTTGTGTCATTGGATTATAATTTAGGTCATTTTCGTCCTCCCTAGGCTTATTCTAGTTCAATTAGGGTTTTTAGTCCAATCTTGTGCATCCAATAAGTTCATTTGTGTCATTGGATTAACATTTAGGTCATTTTCGTCCTCCCTAGGCTTATTCTTGTCCAATTAGGGTTTTTAACCAATCTTGTGCATCCAATAGGTGTGTTTGTGTCATTGGATTAAACATTTAGTTCATTTTCGTCCTCCGTAGGCTTATTCTAGTCCAATTAGGGTTTTTAACCAATCTTGTGCATCCAATAAGTTCATGTGTGTCATTGGATTAACATTTAGGTCTTTTTCATCCTCCCTAGGCTTATTCTTGTCCAATTAGGGTTTTTAACCAATGTTGTGCATCCAATAGGTGTGTTTGTGTCATTGGATTAACATTTAGGTCATTTTAGTCCTCCCTAGGCTTATTCTAGTCCAATTAGGGTTTTTAACAAATCTTGTGCATCCAATTAGTTCATTTGTGTCATTGGATTTACATTTAGGTCATTTTCGTCCTCCTTAGGCTTATTCTTGTCCAATTAGGGTTTTTAACCAATCTTGTGCATCCAATAAGTTCCTTTGTGTCATTGAATTAACATTTAGGTCATTTTCCGTCCACCTTAGGCTTAACCTTAGTCCAATTAGGATTTTTAACCAATCTTGTGCATCCAATAGGTGTGTTTGTGTCATTGGATTAACATTTAGGTCATTTTCGTCCTCCCTAGGCTTATTCTAGTTCAATTAGGGTTTTTAGCCAATCTTTTGCATCCAATAAGTTCATTTGTGTCATTGGATTAAAATTTAGGTCATTTACGTCCTCCCTAGGCTTATTCTTGTCCAATTAGGGTTTTTATCCAATCTTGTGCATCCAATAAGTTCATTTGTGTCATTGGAATAACATTTAGGTCATTTTCGTCCTCCCTAGGCTAATTCTAGTCCAATTAGGTTTTTTAACCAATCTTGTGTGTCCAATAAGTGTGTTTGTGTCATTGGATTAATATTTAGGTCATTTTCGTCCTCCGTAGGCTTATTCTAGTCCTATTTGTTTGTGGAATGGCCTCTATCCTTAGGAAGTTGTACACAATATTATTAACTAGATTATCCAATTCCTTCCTAAGTGATGAACTTAATATTAAAACCAACTTGTTTAATATTAATTCCAATTTTAACAATAGCTAGATTCAAAATTGAGATTCAAGATCACATGTATTATCTAGATAAAGAGTATAGAGATAGAGAAGTGTGCACCATGGATTTTTATACTGGTTTGACTATCTATTATAGTCTACATCAAGTCCCGAAATCACTTACTGATTGCAGCGTTTACTAGAAATGATTTGAGTATGTTTACAGACTTTCCAGCACTTCAATGCCTATACATCTAACTCAACATCAATCTACAACAACAACAATCTATCCTTAAGAACTAATCGCCAAGCTCTAGCAAGATCAGATTGAGATCTCTTTTAGATGATCACACACACTCTAAAAGATGACCACCAGTTTCACAATACTGGATTTCCACTCTCTTTCTTTTTACAAAGATGGTTCTTTCAAAAAGACTAAAAACACTTGATTCAATCACAATGAATTCTCACACTAAGTATTTGCCAATAATGTTTTTGAGTTACAATAATTTTTCTCAAAGTGTATTTTTCGAAAAGCCAATGAAATTCTTTCAGTTTATATAGTTTCAGAAAAACTTCAGACTAATCGATTTCCCCATCGATTTTATTAATGCGTATTACCAGATCAATCGATTTCCTAATCGATTTTGCATTTCTTGTTTTTCTTGAAATTCTTGAAATAGATGAACTAATCGATTTGCTAATCGATTTTTTTAATGCATATATCAGAAACTGATACTTAGTTCATATCAGAGTCAATTGAATAATCAATTATAATTGTTTTGTTCAAAATGCGAGATCAAACAATCGATTACTCAGTCGATTCACTTTCACTAACATAATCGATTTGGCAATGGGCTAATTTCTCCTTGTAACTCAGACACTTAACCAAATCGATTTGCCAATCGACTGATTTGTCCCTGTAACTCTGACACTTAATCAAATCGATTTGCCAATCGACTGATTTGTCCCTGTAACTCAGGTATTTAATTAAAATCGATGTGCCAATCGATTATGTAATATGTTTCTGATAAAAGATGAACTAATTCATTCATGCAATCGATTATCCAATCGATTTCTTTTAATCATAGAACACAGGTCTGATAAAAACATTTAAGTAATCAATTTGCTAATCGATTAACTCAGTGAAAACTTTGTTCTATGAATCAAAAAATCGATTAACCAATTGATTAGTAGAAAGCTTGTAACTTAAGAAAAGTATATCAATCGATTGTCCAATCGATTTCGTTTAATCATAGCACACAGGTCTGATAAAAAAAACATTTAAGTAATAGTAACGATTTGCTAATCGATTACCTCAGTGAAAACTTTAATCTATGAATTAGAAAATCGATTAACCAATTGATTTACCAATTGATTGATTAACACACTTATTTTATAATTTCAGTTTTAATTGGCAAATATTAGATGTGTGAAATCATAATGATGAGTCTAACTAATAAACACTATGAACAATAGACACATTTACACATAATCTTCAAGCCTTGTATGATATGATCAATCTTTGCTTGATTGCTTGAGATCCAAGATTTGTCCAAGTGTAGTGTTTGATTCTTTCCTGAAATGTATCTCAACTCAAACTATAAGATTAATCAGATAATGCATATACATTTGTATGTTTGGAAGTTATATCAAAATCATAGGTCATTTTCGTCCTCCATAGGCTTATCTTACACAAATTAGGGTTTTTAACCAATCTTGTGCATCCAATAAGTTCATGTGTCATTGGATTAACATTTAGGTCATTTTCATCCTCCCTAGGCTTATTCTTGTCCAATTAGTGTTTTTAACCAATGTTGTGCATTCAATAGGTGTGTTTGTGTCATTGGATTAACATTTAGGTCATTTTAGTCCTCCCTAGGCTTATTCTAGTCCAATTAGGGTTTTTAACCAATCTTGTGCATCCAATTAGTTCATTTGTGTCATTGGATTTACATTTAGGTCATTTTCGTCCTCTTTAGGCTTATTCTTGTCCAATTAGGGTTTTTAACCAATCTTGTGCATCCAATAAGTTCCTTTGTGTCATTGGATTAACATTTAGGTCATTTTCGTCCTCCCTAGGATTATTCTAGTCCAATTAGGGATTTTAACCAATCTTGTGCATCCAATAGGTGTGTTTGTGTCATTGGATTAACATTTAGGTCATTTTCGTCCTCCCTAGGCTTATTCTTGTCCAATTAGGTTTTTTAACAAATCTTGTGCATCCAATAGGTGTGTTTGTGTCATTGGATTAACATTTAGGTCATTTTCATCCTCCCTAGGCTTATTCTAGTCCAATTAGGGTTATTAACCAATCTTGTGCTTCCAATAACTTCATTTGTGTCATTGGATTAACATTTAGGTCATTTTCGTCCTCCCTAGGCTTATTCTTGTCCAATTAGGGTTTTTAACCAATGTTGTGCATCCAATAGGTGTATTTTGTGTCATTGGATTAACATTTAGGTCATTTTCGTCCTCTCTAGGCTTATTCTAGTCCAATTAGGGTTTTTAACTAATCTTGTGCATCCAATTAGTTCATTTGTGTCATTGGATTTACATTTAGGTCATTTTCGTCCTCTTTAGGCTTATTCTTGTCCAATTAAGGTTTTTAATCAATCTTGTGCATCCAATAAGTTCCTTTGTGTCATTGGATTAACATTTAGGTCATTTTCGTCCTCCCTAGGATTATTCTAGTCCAATTAGGGTGTTTAACCAATCTTGTGCATCCAATAAGTTCCTTTGTGTCATTGAATTAACATTTAGGTCATTTTCGTCCACCTTAGGGTTATTCTAGTCCAATTAGGGTTTTTAACCAATCTTGTGCATCCAATAGGTGTGTTTGTGTCATTGGATTAACATTTAGTTCATTTTCGTCCTCCCTAGGCTTATTCTAGTTCAATTAGGCTTTTTAACCAATGTTTGTGCATGTCCAATAAGTTCATTTGTGTCATTGCATTAACATTTAGGTCATTTTCGTCCTCCCTAGGCTTATTCTTGTCACATTAGAGTTTTTAACCAATCTTGTGCATCGAATAGATGTGTTTTGTCATGTCATTGGATTAACATTTAGGTCATTTTCATCCTCGTTAGGCTTATTCTTTTCCAATTAGGGTTTTTTAACCAATCTTGTGCTTCCAATAAGTTCATTTGTGTCATTGGATTAACATTTAGGTCATTTACTTCGTCCCTAGGCTTATTCTAGTCCAATTAGGGTTTTTATCCAATCTTGTGCATCCAACAAATTAATTTGTGTCATTGGATTAAAATTTAGGTCATTTTCGTCCTCCCTAGGCTTATTCTTGTCTAATTAGGTTTTTTAACAATCTTGTGCATCCAATAGGTGCGTTTGTGTCATTGGATTAACATTTAGGTCATTTTCGTCCAATCTAGGCTTATTCTAGTCCAATTAGGGTTTTTAACTAATCTTGTGCATCCAATTAGTTCATATCTGTCATTGGATTAACATTTAGAACATTTTCATCCTGTTTAGGCTTATTCTTGTCCGATTAGGGTTTTTAACCAATCTTGTGCATCCAATAAGTTCCTTTGTGTCATTGAATTAACATTTAAGTCATTTTCGTCCACCCTGGGCTTATTTTAGTCCATTTAGGGTTTTTAACCAATCTTGTGCATCCAATAGGTGTGTTTGTGTCATTGGATTAAAATTTAGGTCATTTTCGTCCTCCCTAGGCTTATTCTAGTTCAATTAGGGTTTTTATCCAATCTTGTGCATCCAATAAGTTCATTTGTGTCATTGGATTATAATTTTAGGTCATTTTTGTCCTCCCTATGCTTATTCTTGTCCAATTAAGGTTTTTAACCAATTTTGTGCATCCAATAGGTGTGTTTGTGTCATCAGATTAACATTTAGGTCATTTTCGTCCTCTCTAGGCTTATTCTAGTCCAATTAAGGTTTTAACTAATCTTGTGCATCCAATAGGTTTGCATTTGTGTCATTGGATTTACATTTAGGTCATTTTCGTCCTCTCTAGGCTTATTCTTGTCCAATTAGGGTTTTTTAAAGAAATCTTGTGCATCCAATAAGTTCATTTGTGTCATTGGATTAACATTTAGGTCATTTTCAAATCCTCCTTAGGCTTATTCTAGTCCAATTAGGGTTTTTAACCAATCTTGTGCATCCAATAAGTTCATTTGTGTCATTGGATTTCACATTTAGGTCATTTTCGGTCCTCCCTAGGCTTATTCTGATTCCAATTAGGGTTTTTAACAATCTTGTGCATCCAATAAGTTGTGTTTGTGTCATTGGATTAACATTTAGGTCATTTTCGTCCTCCCTAGGCTTATTCTAGTCCAATTAGGGTTTTTAAACCAATCTTGTGCATCCAGCATAGGAAAGGTGGTGTTTGTGTCATTGGATTAACATTTAGGTCATTTTCGTCCTCCCTAGGCTTATTCTTGTCCAATTAGGGTTTTTAACCAATCTTGTGCATCCAATAGGGAGTCGTGTTTTGTGATGTCATTGGATTAACATTTAGGTCATTTTCGTCCTCCCTAGGCTTATTCTAGTCCAATTAGGGTTTTTAACCAATCTTGTGCATCCAATAAGTTTATTTGTGTCATTGGATTAACATTTAGGTCATTTTCGTCCTCCCTAGGCTTATTCTTGTCCAATTAGGGTTTTTAACCAATGTTGTGCATCCAATAGGTGTGTTTGTGTCATTGGATTAACATTTAGGTCATTTTCGTCCTCCCTAGGCTTATTCTAGTCCAATTAGGAGTTTTAACCAATCTTGTGCATCCAATAGGTGTGTTTGTGTCATTGGATTGCATTTAGGTCATTTTCGTCCTCCCTAGGCTTATTCTTGTCCAATTAGGGTTTTTAACCAATCTTGTGCATCCAATAGGTGTGTTTGTGTCATTGGATTAACATTTAGGTCATTTTCGTCCTCCGTAGGCTTATTCTAGTCCAATTAGGGTTTTTAACCAATCTTGTGCATCCAATAAGTTCATTTGTGTCATTGGATTAACATTTAGGTCATTTTCATCCTCCCTAGGCTTATTCTTGTCCAATTAGGGTTTTTAACCAATCTTGTGCATCCAATAGGTGTGTTTGTGTCATTGGATTAACATTTAGGTCATTTTCGTCCTCCCTAGGCTTATTCTTGTCCAATTAGGGTTTTTAAACCAATCTTGTGCATCCAATAGTTCATTTGTGTCATTGGATTAACATTTAGGTCATTTTCGTCCTCCTTAGGCTTATTCTTGTCCAATTAGGGTTTTTAACCAATCTTGTGCATCCAATAAGTTCCTTTGTGTCATTGGATTAACATTTAGGTCATTTTCGTCCTCCCTAGGCTTATTCTTGTCCAATTAGGGTTTTTAACCAATCTTGTGCATCCAATAAGTTGTGTTTTGTGTCATTGGATTAACATTTAGGTCATTTTCGTCCTCCCTAGGCTTATTCTAGTCCAATTAGGGTTTTTAACCAATCTTGTGCATCCAATAGTTGTGTTTGTGTCATTGGATTAACATTTAGGTCATTTTCGTCCTCCCTAGGCTTATTCTAAGCCAATTAGGGTTTTTAACCAATCTTGTGCATCCAATAGTTGTTTTGTGTCATTGGATTAACATTTAGGTCATTTTCGTCCTCCCTAGGCTTATTCTAGTCCAATTAGGGTTTTTAACCAATCTTGTGCATCCAATAAGTTCATTTGTGTCATTGGATTAACATTTAGGTCATTTTCGTCCTCCCTAGGCTTATTCTTGTCCAATTAGGGTTTTTAACCAATGTTGTGCATCCAATAGGTGTGTTTGTGTCATTGGATTAACATTTAGGTCATTTTCGTCCTCCCTAGGCTTATTCTAGTCCAATTAGGGTTTTTAACCAATCTTGTGCATCCAATAAGTTCATTTGTGTCATTGGATTAACATTTAGGTCATTTTCGTCCTCCCTAGGCTTATTCTTGTCCAATTAGGGTTTTTAACCAATCTTGTGCATCAATAAGTTGTTTGTGTCATTGGATTAACATTTAGGTCATTTTCGTCCTCCCTAGGCTTATTCTTGTCCAATTAGGGTTTTTAACCAATCTTGTGCATCCAATAGTTGTGTTTGTGTCATTGGATTAACATTTAGGTCATTTTCGTCCTCCTCTAGGCTTATTCTAGTCCAATTAGGGTTTTTAACCAATCTTGTGCATCCAATAAGTTCATTTGTGTCATTGGATTAACATTTAGGTCATTTTCGTCCTCCCTAGGCTTATTCTTGTCCAATTAGGGTTTTTAACCAATCTTGTGCATCCAATAAGTTCATTTGTGTCATTGGATTAACATTTAGGTCATTTTCGTCCTCCCTAGGCTTATTCTTGTTCAATTAGATTTTTTAAACAATTAGGGTTTTTAACCAATCTTGTGCATCCAATAAATGTCATTGTGTCATTGGATTAACATTTAGGTCATTTTTCGTCCTCCCTAGGCTTATTCTTGTCCAATTAGGGTTTTTAACCAATCTTGTGCATCCAAATAAGTGTTGTTTGTGTCATTGGATTAACATTTAGGTCATTTTCGTCCTCCCTAGGGCTTATTCTAGTCCAATTAGGGTTTTTAACCAATCTTGTGCATCCAATTAGTTTATATGTGTCATTGGATTTACATTTAGGTCATTTTCATCCTCCCTAGGCTTATTCTTGTCCAATTAGGGTTTTTAACCAATCTTGTGCATCCAATAAGTTCATTTGTGTCATTGGATTAACATTTAGGTCATTTTCGTCCTCCCTAGGCTTATTCTTGTCCAATTAGGGTTTTTAACCAATCTTGTGCATCCAATAGGTGTGTTCATTTGTGTCATTGGATTAACATTTAGGTCATTTTCGTCCTCCCTAGGCTTATTCTTGTCCAATTAGGGTTTTTAACCAATCTTGTGCATCCAATAGGTGGTGTTGTGTCATTGGATTAACATTTAGGTCATTTTCGTCCTCCTAGGCTTATTCTTGTCCAATTAGGGTTTTTAACCAATCTTGTGCATCCAATATTAGTTCATTTGTGTCATTGGATTAACATTTAGGTCATTTTCGTCCTCCCTAGGCTTATTCTTGTCCAATTAGGGTTTTTAACCAATCTTGTGCATCCAATAGGTGTGTTTGTGTCATTGGATTAACATTTAGGTCATTTTCGTCCTCCTAGGCTTATTCTAGTCCAATTAGGGTTTTTAACCAATCTTGTGCATCCAATAGTTCATTTGTGTCATTGGATTAACATTTAGGTCATTTTCGTCCTCCCTAGGCTTATTCTTGTCCAATTAGGGTTTTTAACCAATCTTGTGCATCCAATAGTTGTGTTTGTGTCATTGGATTAACATTTAGGTCATTTTCGTCCTCCTAGGCTTATTCTTGTCCAATTAGGGTTTTTAACCAATCTTGTGCATCCAATAGGTGTCATTTGTGTCATTGGATTTAACATTTAGGTCATTTTCGTCCTCCCTAGGCTTATTCTTGTCCAATTAGGGTTTTTTAAACCAATCTTGTGCATCCAATAAGTTGTTTGTGTCATTGGATTAACATTTAGGTCATTTTCGTCCTCCCTAGGCTTATTCTTGTCCAATTTAGGGTTTTTAACCAATCTTGTGCATCCAATAGGTGTGTTTGTGTCATTGGATTAACATTTAGGTCATTTTCGTCCTCCCTAGGCTTATTCTTGTCCAATTAGGGTTTTTAACCAATCTTGTGCATCCAATAAGTTCATTGTGTCATTGGATTAACATTTAGGTCATTTTCGTCCTCCCTATGGCTTATTCTTGTCCAATTAGGGTTTTTAACCAATCTTGTGCATCCAATAGTTTGTTTGTGTCATTGGATTAACATTTAGGTCATTTTCGTCCTCCCTAGGCTTATTCTTGTCCAATTAGGGTTTTTAACCAAATCTTGTGCATCCAATTAGTTCATTTGTGTCATTGGATTTACATTTAGGTCATTTTCGTCCTCCTAGGCTTATTCTTGTCCAATTAGGGTTTTTAACCAATCTTGTGCATCCAATAAGTTCATTTGTGTCATTGGATTAACATTTAGGTCATTTTTTCGTCCTCCCTAGGCTTATTCTAGTCCAATTAGGGTTTTTAACCAATCTTGTGCATCCAATAGGTGTGTTTGTGTCATTGGATTAACATTTAGGTCATTTTCGTCCTCCCTAGGCTTATTCTTGTCCAATTAGGGTTTTTAACCAATCTTGTGCATCCAATAGGTGTGTTTGTGTCATTGGATTAACATTTAGGTCATTTTCGTCCTCTCTAGGCTTATTCTAGTCCAATTAGGGTTTTTAACCAATCTTGTGCATCCAATTAAGTTCATTTGTGTCATTGGATTAACATTTAGGTCATTTTTGTCCTCCCTAGGCTTATTCTTGTCCAATTAGGTTATTAACCAATCTTGTGCATCCAATAGGTTCATTGTGTCATTGGATTAACATTTAGGTCATTTTCGTCCTCCCTAGGCTTATTCTTGTCCAATTAGGGTTTTTAACCAATCTTGTGCATCCAATAGTTTCATTTTGTGTCATTGGATTAACATTTAGGTCATTTTCGTCCTCCCTAGGCTTATTCTTGTCCAATTAGGGTTTTTAACCAATCTTGTGCATCCAATAGGTTCATTTGTGTCATTGGATTAACATTTAGGTCATTTTCGTCCTCCCTAGGCTTATTCTTGTCCAATTAGGGTTTTTAACCAATCTTGTGCATCCAATAGGTGTGTTTGTGTCATTGGATTAACATTTAGGTCATTTTCGTCCTCCCTAGGCTTATTCTTGTCCAATTAGGGTTTTTAACCAATCTTGTGCATCCAATTAGTTCATTTGTGTCATTGGATTAACATTTAGGTCATTTTCGTCCTCCTTAGGCTTTATTCTTGTCCAATTAGGGTTTTTAACCAATCTTGTGCATCCAATAGGTGTGTTTTGTGTCATTGGATTAACATTTAGGTCATTTTCGTCCTCCTAGGCTTATTCTAGTCCAATTAGGGTTTTTAACCAATCTTGTGCATCCAATAGTTCATTTGTGTCATTGGATTTACATTTAGGTCATTTTCGTCCTCCCTAGGCTTATTCTTGTCCAATTTGGGTTTTTAACCAATCTTGTGCATCCAATAGGTGTGTTTGTGTCATTGGATTAACATTTAGGTCATTTTCGTCCTCCCTAGGCTTATTCTAGTCCAATTAGGGTTTTTAACTAATCTTGTGCATCCAATTAGTTCATTTGTGTCATTGGATTAACATTTAGGTCATTTTCGTCCTCCCTAGGCTTATTCTTGTCCAATTAGGGTTTTTAACCAATGTTGTGCATCCAATAGGTTCATTTGTGTCATTGGATTAACATTTAGGTCATTTCGTCCTCCCTTAGGCTGCTATTCTAGTCCAATTAGGGTTTTAACCAATCTTGTGCATCCAATAAGTTCATTTGTGTCATTGGATGAACATTTAGGTCATTTACGTCCTCCCTAGGCTTATTCTTGTCCAATTAGGGTTTTTATCCAATCTTGTGCATCCAATAAGTTCATTTGTGTCATTGATTAACATTTAGGTCATTTCGTCCTCCCTATGGCTTATTCTAGTCCAATTAGAGTTTTTAAC
>PGWS01037212.1:0-29135 GCA_002896235.1 Cicer reticulatum | reverse complement strand
CCTAGGGAGGATGAAAATGACGTAAATGATTCACAATGACACAAATACACCAATTGGATGCACAAGATAGTTAAAAACCCAAATTGGACAAGAATAAGCCTAGGGAGGATGAAAATGACCTTAATGTAATCCAATGACACAAACACGCCTATTGGATGCACAAGATTGGTTAAAAACCCTAATTGGACTAGAATAAGCCTAGGGAGGACGAAAATGACCTAAATGTTAATCCAATGACACAAACGAACTTATTGGATGCATTGGTTAAAAACCCTAATTGACAAGAATAAGCCTAGGGAGGACGAAAATGACCTAAATGTTCATCCAATGACACAAAACACAACTATTGGATGCACAAGATTGGTTAAAAACCCTAATTGGACAAGAATAAGCCTAGGGAGGACGAAAATGACCTAAATGTTCATCCAATGACACAAACACACCTATTGGATGCACAAGATTGGTTAAAACCCTAATTGGACAAGAATAAGCCTAGGGAGGACGAAAATGACCTAAATGTTCATCCAATGACACAAACACACTTATTGATGCACAAAGATTGGTTAAAAACCCTAATTGGACAAGAATAAGCTAGGGAGGACGAAAATGACCTAAATGTTCATCCAATGACACAAATGAACTTATTGGATGCACAAGATTGGTTAAAAACCCTAATTGGACAAGAATAAGCCTAGGGAGGACGAAAATGACCTAAATGTTCATCCAATGACACAAACACACCTATTGGATGCACAAGATTGGTTAAAAACCCTAATTGGACAAGAATAAGCCTAGGGAGGACGAAAATGACCTAAATGTTCATCCAATGACACAAATGAACTTATTGGATGCACAAGATTGGTTAAAAACCTAATTGGACAAGAATAAGCCTAGGGAGGACGAAAATGACCTAAATGTTCATCCAATGACACAAACACACCTATTGGATGCACAAGATTGGTTAAAAACCCTAATTGGACAAGAATAAGCCTAGGGAGGACGAAAATGACCTAAATGTTCATCCAATGACACAAATGAACTTATTGGATGCACAAGATTGGTTAAAAAACCCTAATTGGACAAGAATAAGCCTAGGGAGGACGAAAATGACCTAAATGTTCATCCAATGACACAAACATTGGATGCACAAGATTGGTTAAAAACCCTAATTGGACTATAAGCCTAGGGGGAGGACGAAAATGACCTAAATGTTCATGCACACAGATTGGTTAAAAACCCTAATTGGACAAGAATAAGCCTAGGGAGGACGAAAATGACCTAAATGTTCATCCAATGACACAAACACACTATATTGGATGCACAAGATTGGTTAAAAACCCTAATTGGACAAGAATAAGCCTAGGGAGGACGAAAATGACCTAAATGTTCATCCAATGACACAAATGAACTTATTGGATGCACAAGATTGGTTAAAAACCCCTAATTGGACAAGAATAAGCCTAGGGAGGAGGACGAAAATGACCTAAATGTTCATCCAATGACACAAACAACCTATTGGATGCACAAGATTGGTTAAAAACCCTAATTGGACAAGAAAATAAAATGTTAGGGAGGACGAAAATGACCTAAATGTTCATCCAATGACACATGACACAAACTATTATTGATGCACAAGATTGGTTAAAAACCCTAATTGGACAAGAATAAGCCTAGGGAGGACGAAAATGACCTAAATGTTCATCCAATGACACAAAACAACTTATTGGATGCACACAGATTGGTTAAAAACCCTAATTGGACAAGAATAAGCCTAGGGAGGACGAAAATGACCTAATGTGTTCATCCAATGACACAAATGAACTTATTTGGATGCACAAGATTGGTTAAAAACCCTAATTGGACAAAGAATAAGCCTAGGGAGGACGAAAATGACCTAAATGTTTCATCCAATGACACAAATGACACATTATTGGATGCACAAGATTGGTTAAAAACCCTAATTGGACAAGAATAAGCCTAGGGAGGACGAAAAATGACCTAAATGTTCATCCAATGACACAAATGACACTATTGGATGCACAAGATTGGTTAAAAACCCTAATTGGACAAGAATAAGCCTAGGGAGGACGAAAATGACCTAAATGTTCATCCAATGACACAAATGAACTTATTGGATGCACAAGATTGGTTAAAAAACCCTAATTGGACAAGAATAAGCCTAGGGAGGACGAAAAAAAATGACCTAAATGTTCATCCAATGACACAAACACACCTATTGGATGCACAAGATTGGTTAAAAACCCCTAAATTGGACAAGAATAAGCCTAGGGAGGACGAAAATGACCTAAATGTTCATCCAATGACACAAAAACACACTATTGGATGCACAAGATTGGTTAAAAACCTAATTGGACAAGAATAAGCCTAGGAGGACGAAAATGACCTAAATGTTCATCCAATGACACAAATGACCTATTGGATGCACAAGATTTGGTTAAAAAAGGGAGGACCTAATTGGACAAGAATAAGCCTAGGGAGGACGAAAATGACCTAAATGTTCATCCAATGACACAAACACACCTATTGGATGCACAAGATTGGTTAAAAACCCTAATTGGACAGAAATAAGCCTAGGGAGGACGAAAATGACCTAAATGTTCATCCAATGACACAAATGAACTTATTGGATGCACAAGATTGGTTAAAAACCCTAATTGGACAAGAATAAGCCTAGGGAGGACGAAAATGACCTAAATGTTCATCCAATGACACAAATGACACCTATTGGATGCACAAGATTGGTTAAAAACCCTAATTGGACAAGAATAAGCTAGGGAGGACGAAAATGACCTAAATGTTCATCCAATGACACAAATGACCTATTGGATGCACAAGATTGGTTAAAAAAACCTAAATTGGACAAGAATAAGCCTAGGGAGGACGAAAATGACCTAAATGTTCATCCAATGACACAAATGAACTATTGGATGCACAAGATTGGTTAAAAACCCTAATTGGACAAGAATAAGCCTAGGGAGGACGAAAATGACCTAAATGTTCATCCAATGACACAAATGACACTTATTGGATGCACAAGATTGGTTAAAAACCCTAATTGGACAAGAATAAGCCTAGGGGAGGACGAAAATGACCTAAATGTTCATCCAATGACACAAACACAACTTATTGGATGCACAAGATTGGTTAAAAACCCTAATTGGACAAGAATAAGCCTAGGAGGACGAAAATGACCTAAATGTTCATCCAATGACACAAATGACACCTATTGGATGCACAAGATTGGTTAAAAACCCTAATTGGACAAGAAAGCCTAGGGAGGACGAAAATGACCTAAATGTTCATCCAATGACACAAATGACACCTATTGGATGCACAAGATTGGTTAAAAACCCTAATTGGACAAGAATAAGCCTAGGGAGGACGAAAATGACCTAAATGTTCATCCAATGACACAAATGAACTTATTGGATGCACAAGATTGGTTAAAAACCCTAATTGGACAAGAATAAGCCTAGGGAGGACGAAAATGACCTAAATGTTCATCCAATGACACAAATGACCTATTGGATGCACAAGATTGGTTAAAAACCCTAATTGGACAAGAATAAGCCTAGGGAGGACGAAAATGACCTAAATGTTCATCCAATGACACAAACACACCTATTGGATGCACAAGATTGGTTAAAAACCCTAATTGGACAAGAATAAGCCTAGGGAGGACGAAAATGACCTAAATGTTCATCCAATGACACAAACACACTTATTGGATGCACAAGATTGGTTAAAAACCCCTAATTGGACAAGAATAAGCCTAGGGAGGACGAAAATGACCTAAATGTTCATCCAATGACACAAACACAACCTATTGGATGCACAAGATTGGTTAAAAACCCTAATTGGACAAGAATAAAAGCCTAGGGAGGACGAAAATGACCTAAATGTTCATCCAATGACAAAATGAACTTATTGGATGCACAAGATTGGTTAAAAAACCCTAATTGGACAAGAATAAGTAGGGAGGACGAAAATGACCTAAATGTTAATCCAATGACACAAATGAACCTATTGGATGCACAAGATTGGTTAAAAACCCTAATTGGACAAGAATAAGCCTAGGGAGGACGAAAATGACCTAAATGTTCATCCAATGACACAAATGAACTTATTGGATGCACAAGATTGGGTTAAAAACCCTAATTGGACAAGAATAAGCCTAGGGAGGACGAAAATGACCTAAATGTTCATCCCAATGACACACAAATGAACTATTGGATGCACAAGATTGGTTAAAAACCCTAATTGGACAAGAATAAGCCTAGGGAGGACGAAAATGACCTAAATGTTCATCCAATGACACAAACACAACTATTGGATGCACAAGATTGGTTAAAAACCCTAATTGGACAAGAATAAGCTAGGGAGGACGAAAATGACCTAAATGTTCATCCAATGACACAAACACACTATTGGATGCACAAGATTGGTTAAAAAAACCTAATTGGACAAGAATAAGCCTAGGGAGGACGAAAATGACCTAAATGTTCATCCAATGACACAAATGAACTTATTGGATGCACAAGATTGGTTAAAAAACCCTAATTGGACAAGAATAAGCCTAGGAGGACGAAAATGACCTAAATGTTCATCCAATGACACAAATGAACTTATTGGATGCACAAGATTGGTTAAAAACCCTAATTGGACAAGAATAAGCCTAGGGAGGACGAAAATGACCTAAATGTTCATCCAATGACACAAACACACCTATTGGATGCACAAGATTGGTTAAAAACCCTAATTGGACAAGAATAAGCCTAGGGAGGACGAAAATGACCTAAATGTTATCCAATGACACAAATGAACTTATTGGATGCACAAGATTGGTTAAAAACCCTAATTGGACAAGAATAAGCCTACGAGGGAGGACGAAAATGACCTAAATGTTCATCCAATGACACAAATGACACTTATTGGATGCACAAGATTGGTTAAAAACCCTAATTGGACAGAATAAGCCTAGGGAGGACGAAAATGACCTAAATGTTCATCCAATGACACAAATGAACACCTATTGGATGCACACAAGATGGGTTAAAAAAACTAATTGGACAAGAATAAGCCTAGGGAGGACGAAAATGACCTAAATGTTCATCCAATGACACAAACACACTTATTGGATGCACAAGATTGGTTAAAAACCCTAATTGGACAAGAATAAGCCTAGGGAGGACGAAAATGACCTAAATGTTCATCCAATGACACAAATGACCTATTGGATGCACAAGATTGGTTAAAAACCCTAATTGGACAAGAATAAAGCTAGGGGAGGACGAAAATGACCTAAATGTTCATCCAATGACACAAATGACACCTATTGGATGCACAAGATTGGTTAAAAACCCTAATTGGACAAGAATAAGGCAGGAGGACGAAAATGACCTAAATGTTCATCCAATGACACAAATGAACTTATTGGATGCACAAGATTGGTTAAAAACCCTAATTGGACAAGAATAAGCCTAGGGAGGACGAAAATGACCTAAATGTTCATCCAATGACACAAACACACCTATTGGATGCACAAGATTGGTTAAAAACCCTAATTGGACAAGAATAAGCCTAGGGAGGACGAAAATGACCTAAATGTTCATCCAATGACACAAATGACACCTATTGGATGCACAAGATTGGTTAAAAACCCTAATTGGACAAGAATAAGCCTAGGGAGGACGAAAATGACCTAAATGTTCATCCAATGACACAAATGAACTATTGGATGCACAAGATTGGTTAAAAAACCCTATTTGGACAAGAATAAGCCTAGGGAGGACGAAAATGACCTAAATGTTCATCCAATGACACAAACACAACCTATTGGATGCACAAGATTGGTTAAAAACCCTAATTGGACAAGAATAAGCCTAGGGCCGACGAAAATGACCTAAATGTTCATCCAGGACGAAAATGACCTAAATGTTCATCCAATGACACAAACACACTATATTGATGCACAAGATTGGTTAAAAACCCTAATTGGACAAGAATAAAGCCTAGGGAGGACGAAAATGACCTAAATGTTCATCCAATGACACAAATGAACTTATTGGATGCACAAGATTGGTTAAAAAACCCTAATTGGACAAGAATAAGCCTAGGGAGGACGAAAATGACCTAAATGTTCATCCAATGACACAAACACACCTATTGGATGCACAAGATTGTTTAAAACCCTAATTGACAAGAATAAGCCTAGGGAGGACGAAAATGACCTAAATGTTCATCCAATGACACAAACACACCTATTGGATGCACAAGATTGGTTAAAAAACCCTAATTGGACAAGAATAAAGCCTAGGGAGGACGAAAATGACCTAAATGTTCATCCAATGACACAAACATGAACTTATGGATGCACAAGATTGGTTAAAAACCCTAATTGGACAAGAATAAGCCTAGGGAGGACGAAAATGACCTAAATGTTCATCCAATGACACAAATGACATTGGATGCACAAGATTGGTTAAAAACCCTAATTGGACAGAATAAGCCTAGGGAGGACGAAAATGACCTAAATGTTCATCCAATGACACAAATGAACTTATTGGATGCACAAGATTGGTTAAAAACCCTAATTGGACAAGAATAAGCCTAGGGAGGACGAAAATGACCTAAATGTTCATCCAATGACACAAATGAACTTATTGGATGCACAAGATTGGTTAAAAACCCCTAATTGGACAAGAATAAGTCTAGGGAGGACGACGAAATGACCTAAATGTTCATCCAATGACACAAACACACACCTATTGGATGCACAAGATTGGTTAAAAACCCTAATTGGACAAGAATAAGCCTAGGGAGGACGAAAATGACCTAAATGTTATTGAATCCAATGACACAAATGAACCTATTGGATGCACAAGATTGGTTAAAAACCCCTAATTGGACAGAATAAGCCTAGGGAGGACGAAAATGACCTAAATGTTCATCCAATGACACAAACACACTTATGGATGCACAAGATTGGTTAAAAACCCTAATTGGACAAGAATAAGCCTAGGGAGGACGAAAATGACCTAAATGTTCATCCAATGACACAAAACACACTTATTGGATGCACAAGATTGGTTAAAAACCCTAATTGGACAAGAATAAGCCTAGGGAGGACGAAAATGACCTAAATGTTCATCCAATGACACAAACACACCTATTGGATGCACAAGATTGGTTAAAAACCTAATTGGACAAGAATAAGCCTAGGGAGGACGAAAATGACCTAAATGTTCATCCAATGACACAAATGACACCTATTGGATGCACAAGATTTGGTTAAAAACCCTAATTGGACAAGAATAAGCCTAGGGAGGACGAAAATGACCTAAATGTTCATCCAATGACACAACACACCTATTGGATGCACAAGATTGGTTAAAAACCCTAATTGGACAAGAATAAGCCTAGGGAGGACAAAATGACCTAAATGTTCATCCAATGACACAAATGAACTTATTGGATGCACAAGATTGGTTAAAAACCCTAATTGGACAAGAATAAGCCTAGGGAGGACGAAAATGACCTAAATGTTCATCCAATGACACAACACACCTATTGGATGCACAAGATTGGTTAAAACCCTAAATTGGACAAGAATAAGCCTAGGGAGGACGAAAATGACCTAAATGTTTCATCCAATGACACAAACACACCTATTGGATGCACAAGATTGGTTAAAAAACCCTAATTGGACAAGAAATAAGCCTAGGGAGGACGAAAATGACCTAAATGTTCATCCAATGACACAATCAATGACACAAATATTATTGGATGCACAAGATTGGTTAAAAACCCTAATTGGACAAGAATAAGCCTAGGGAGGACGAAAATGACCTAAATGTTCATCCAATGACACAAACACACTTATTGGATGCACAAGATTGGTTAAAAACCCTAATTGGACAAGAATAAGCCTAGGGAGGACAAAATGACCTAAATGTTAATCCAATGACACAAATGAACTTATTGGATGCACAAGATTGGTTAAAAACCCTAATTGGACAAGAATAAGCCTAGGAGGACGAAAATGACCTAAATGTTCATCCAATGACACAAACACACTTATTGGATGCACAAGATTGGTTAAAAACCCTAATTGGACAAGAATAAGTCTAGGGAGGACGAAAATGACCTAAATGTTTATCCAATGACACAAACAACACCTATTGGATGCACAAGATTGGTTAAAAACCCTAATTGACAAGAATAAGCCTAGGGAGGACGAAAATGACCTAAATGTTAATCCAATGACACAAATGAACCTATTGGATGCACAAGATTGGTTAAAACCCTAATTGGACAAGAATAAGCCTAGGGAGGACGAAAAATGACCTAAATGTTCATCCAATGACACAAATGACCTATTGGATGCACAAGATTGGTTAAAAACCCTAATTGGACAAGAATAAGCTAGGGAGGAAAAAATGACCTAAATGTTCATCCAATGACACAAATGACACTTATTGGATGCACAAGATTGGTTAAAAAACCCTAATTGGACAAGAATAAGCCTAGGGAGGACGAAAATGACCTAAATGTTCATCCAATGACACAAAATGACCTATTGGATGCACAAGATTGGTTAAAAACCCTAATTGGACAAGAATAAGCCTAGGGAGGACGAAAATGACCTAAATGTTAATCCAATGACACAAATGAACTTATTGGATGCACAAGATTGGTTAAAAACCCTAATTGGACAAGAATAAGCCTAGGAGGACGAAAATGACCTAAATGTTCATCCAATGACACAAAAATGAACTTATTGGATGCACAAGATTGGTTAAAAACCTTAATTGGACAAGAATAAGTCTAGGGAGACGAAAATGACCTAAATGTTCATCCAATGACACAAACACACCTATTGGATGCACAAGATTGGTTAAAAACCCTAATTGGACAAGAATAAACCTAGGAGGACGAAAATGACCTAAATGTTCATCCAATGACACAAACACACCTATTGGATGCACAAGATTGGTTAAAAACCCTAAATTGGACAAGAATAAGCCTAGGGAGGACGAAAATGACCTAAATGTTATTCCAATGACACAAACACACCTATTGGGATGCACAAGATATGGGTTAAAAACCCTTAGCCTACATCCAGTCCTGAAATGCAACTAGATTTCAGCCTTTCCAATAGAATTGACTTAAGTACGTTTTACAGATTGTGCAGCACACACAAGGCCTATCTATCCAACTCACTCGCTTCTATTTCAATGCCACCTTGTCCCAAGGGTTAATCGCCAAACCCTCACAAGATCAAGATGATACTTCTTCTTGATGAACACACTCACCAATAAAAATAGTCACCAGTTTGTTATACTGGATTTCCAAAACTTTCTTTTCAACTTGTTTTTATAGAAACAATAAAAGTGGACATAATGAAGATGACTCAATTACACTATGAAATTCACACAAAGAAGATATGCCAAATGAGTATTTTGTGTGATGAAAATAATTGTTTCAAATGTAGTGTATTGGTTGTTAGAAAAAGTGTAACAGTTGTTATTGAGTCAGCTTATATATATTCAAAAAAAAACATCAGGAAAATCGATTGCTCAATCGATTGTATAAAGGTTTAAAACTAGCTTAATTGATTGCCCAATCGATTTTCGCGTGTCTTGTTTTTCTTGAATCTTGAAAATATAAGCATGAATCGATTTGCCAATCAATTCATTTAATACATAAAATCAGAACCTGAAACTAAGAATATATCAGAATCGATTGAGTAGTCGATTATAGGTGGTTTGTTCAAACAACGAGATCAAAACAATCGATTGCTCAGTCGACGTATATTCATAGTCCTAATCGATTTGGCAATGAGTTGTATTCCTTCTGTAACTCAACCATTTAGCTTCAATCGATTCGTCAATCGATAGTGCTAGTCATAGTGACTCAGACAATTACTTCAATCGATTTACCAATCGATTGTGCTGGTCACAGTGAGTTAGACCTTTACTTCAATCGATTTGCCAATCGATTGTGCTTGTCACAGAACCTTAGCTATTTTGTCAAAATCAATGTGCCAATGGATTTATTCAAAGTGTTTCTGATAAATGATTAACTTCAATCGATTATCACAAAACTTGTTGTTTAAGAAATATAATTCAATTGATGTCCCAATCGATTTGATGGATCGCAAAACCTATTCCTGAAAAAAAACTTTGTCACAATCGATTTGCCAATCGATTGATTCAGTAATTGGTTGGTTCTGTGATTTGCAAAGTCAATTACTCAATTGATGTCCCAATCGATTGTCCAATTGATTGGATTAAGCCCAGAACTCAGGTTTCACTAAAAACCTTTAAGTAATCGATTTCTCAATCGATTTACGAAGTAAAAACTCTTGTTCTGAGTCAGACAATCGATTGCCCAATTGATTCATCAATTGACTTATTAGTTGATTGATTTACTTTCTTTGGCACATACTTAGGTATGAAATCATAGTGATTAGTCTACTGAAACAACTACTATGACAACTAATCACACTATACATATTTGCATCTTTCTCAAGCGCATCCTCCAAGTTTGGTTGATTTCTTGAGTTCCAAGTTTTTGTTCCAAGTGTATAGTGTCTGCTTGTTTGCCTGAAATGTTTCTCGATTTAAATCATTAGTTCAATCAAATACTTCATATGTATTGTGTGTTTGGAATTAAATCAAAAACATGATCAGGAAAGCTCATGACGTACAAACTCCCCCTTTTTGATTTAATGACAAACACACAATTTTAAACTTGAGATTATTTTAGAATTTCCCCATGAGTTTTAGAGATTATGACTCATTTCAACAACATAAGCACAAATTGGTATCAAAGTACAAACAGGGTACATTATTATGTATCAGAATGCATTGTATCAGATATGTATTAGATCAGAATGCATTAATCAGGGCAATATCACATAATCAGAGCATCATATAATCAATATCACAAGTTCAATTTGATACCAATCACCAATGTAATATCACAAGGTAACAATCTCCCCCTTTTGTCATTGAATACAAAAAGAAATACAAGAGAGAGTGATTAATCAAAAAAAATATATACAAAAATATTACAAAGCAACAAAGAAAAAACTAAATCCTAATCAACTAAACTAGGACTGCTCCTCATTATCATCAACGGAGAGGTTGAGACTGTTGTATTATCCTCAGCAAGTGTCTCCTCACCATGAGGTTCAACACTTTCTAGATTGGTAGGATTTTGTTCTTCAGCTGCTTCCCTAACAATCTCAACAATGTCTTCAAAAGACATTTTGAGACCCCAAGTGCTCTTGGATTGCATCCACATCTTGAACTACTGAGTTCAAAGTTGCTTGGAGCTTTCTAAGAGAGGCTTCCACCCTAGCATTGTGGGAAGCCTGAGATTCCATCGGCTCCAGCAGCTTAGCCATAAGCTCAGATGGTGCTTCAGCTGGTTCAGTTGGTTCAGCACTTGGTTGTGCTTGATCAGTACTTGGTTGCATCCTTGTCCAAATGTCATTGATCCTTTTCAATTGCATCTGGTTAACAATGGATTCCCCAAAAGTTAAAGTGGTCTTAATTGATTCTTCATTGGCACAAGAAATCTTGAAGTGCCTCAGAATCTTCGTAACCAACTGGGGGTAGGGGAGCAGTAGCTTGCCTTGTGTTGATTCAACCATATTCAGCTACATGATCCAAGCCCAGCTCATCTTGAGCTCCTTGTACAGTCCCCAAAGCAGGATGATATCCAGCCTCTGTACAACGGCGTGATTTCCAGAGCGAGGTACTAACATCCGTGTTAGCACATACATCAGCATACAATGTTGGACCTTCATCTGACCGGTTGGAAGGGAGACTTTCGCAACAAAACCTTCCATCATCAGGTCCTGAATATCCGTATGCCTATCCACTGATGATTCCCATGCTTCATCATCAGAGTCAGCTTCTGTTCTTCCATCAATGGATTCACCATAGAATGGTAATCCTGTCAGTTTAGAGAATTCCTCAAAAGTCATTGAAATTCTCTTGCCCTTTACTTCAGCAGTGAATCCAGTTTTGGTGAGTTTGAAAGTTGAGTAAAATGCTCTAATTAGCCTTGGGTATATTTCCAGAGAGCAAGAAAGGAAATCCACCAAACCATGAAATCTCAAATGATTTTGGAATGTAAACCCATTTGAATCAAAATAGGTAAAATCCAGAGTTCTCGCCTCTTGGATTTTCCTTTTTGAGAAAGAAGAAGGAAGATCAGTTTCTTCAACAGGTTTGCCTTTGGGAGGCTGAACCTTCTTTGGTTGGAGGGAAGTCTTCTTCTTTGGGAGGCTGAACCTTATGAGTAGGTATTGAGACTCTTTTGCAGGAAGTGAAGGAGGTTGAGGGGAGGGTGTTCTTCCACTAGATGTTGAAGATGAATATAGGGAAACTGATTTAGACGAAGATGATTGAGGTCTTGCAGTTTGTTTCACTCGTGCCATTGTAGATTTTGTAGATATAAGATGTTTGTTAGGATTGAGAAGGATTAAGATGCATAAAAATTTCAAAGTTGGGTGAAGAGATATGAACTGATGGTGTAAATGGGTTGAGAAATCGATTTAGGGTTTATATAGAACTATTTAGAAATCGATTTCCCAATCGATTTTATTTCACTTCTGAGTTTACCAAATCGATTGTCCAATCGATTGGGTTACCGTTACTTGAGTGAACTCAAAATATATCCGTTACACCCACTTCCTACAGCTATAATTTTTCTCAACAGTCGTCTTGTAAATCGATTTCGAAATAGATTTCGTAATAGATCATTGAGTTTAACAAATCGATGTCCAAATCGATTGCCTCTTAAGTTCAAAAATCTTCTGATCTCAGCATCGATTTCCAAATCGATTCCTTTAAAAGCAGATTTTAACAAATCTGATTCAATCGATTTCCCAATCGATGCTCGAGTTTGATTTTGAAGAACTTCTCAAATTTGTAGATGACTTAACCAAACAATCGATTATCAAATCGATTCTTTAAACAATTTTCCGAATCTTCCATCGATTCCTTAATCGATTGAGATGATGTACAATCCAGCAATTTCACTTCTGAGATGTGCTAAATCGATTATGAAATCGATTCTAGAGATGTGACAACACTATGTACTATAAATCGATTATTGTATTTAAAATTGTGCCAATATAAAGCACTGTGCATTATAAATCGATTATACAATCGATTTTGTAATGCAGTTTTCCTATCTGGTCACAAGATAATCGATGTTGCAATCGATTTTTTTCACAAGGATCAGATTTCATTGAGATCTATAATACCAAGTTTCATTCTTATAAAGAAGAAACTGTCCTTGGGTAAGGCTTTGGTGAAAATATCAGCCAACTGATCAACTGTATTGACAAATTCAAGCTTGATCTTACCCTGTTGATATTGATCCCTAATGAAGTGATGCCTAATCTCTATATGTATGGTTCTAGAATGCATGACAGGGTTCTTAGTGATATTAATAGCACTAGTATTATCACACATGATGGGCACAGTACCTAGATCAACACCAAAATCAGAAAGGTGTTGTTGCATCCATAAGATTTGTGCACAACAGCTACCAGCAGCTACATACTCAGCTTCAGTTATTGAAAGTGCAACACTATTTTGTTTCTTGCTATGCCGAGAAACAAGTGAGTTCCCTAATAGTTGGCAAGTACCAGATGTACTTTTTCTGTCCAATTTGCAGCCAGCAAAATCAAAATCAAAATAACCAACTAGAGTGCAAGTAGATCGCTTAGGATACCACAAACCTAGATTTTTGGTTCCTATGAGATATCTAAAAATCCTTTTGACTGCACTTAGGTGGGATTCTTTTGGATTGGCTTGGTACCTAGCACACATGCAAACACTAAACATGATGTCTGGTCTATTAGCTGTAAGGTAAAGTAAGGATCCTATCATGCCTCTAAACATTGTCATATATATAGGTTTACCCTTCTCATCCTTATCTAAATGGCAGGCTTGACTCATAGGTGTATCAATGGATTTAAACTTATCAAAACCAAATTTCTTTAAAAGATCATTACAGTATTTGGTTTGACTTAGGAAAATGCCATTCTTGCTTTGTTTGATTTGAAATCCCAAGAAGTAAGTTAATTCTCCCATCATGGACATTTCAAATCTTCCTTTCATTGTATTTTCAAATTCTTTACAAAGCTTATTGTTTGTTGATCCAAATATTATGTCATCAACATAGATTTGGACCAATAGAACGTCTTTTCCTTGTCTTTTGATAAAAAGTGTCTTATCTACATTTCCCTTGAAAAATTTTCTTGTAAGAGGAAATTGCTTAGCTTTTCATACCAAGCTCTTGGAGCTTGTTTCAAGCCATAGAGGGCTTTTGTCAGTTTAAAACACATGATTTGGAAACATAGGATCTTCAAAACCAGGTGTTTGACTAACAAAGAGTTTCTCTTGGATGTCTCCATTTAAAAAGGCACTTTTAACATCCATTTGAAATAGTTTAAAGTCCATTATACATGCATAAGCAAGCAGGATTCTAATGGCTTCTAGTCTAGCTACAGGGGCATAGGTTTCATCATAGTCAATTCCCTCCTCTTGGTTATAACCCTTGGCTACTAGCCTACCTTTATTCCTAGTAATTATCCCATTTTCATCCATTTTGTTTCTAAAGACCCACCTAGTTCCTGTGACATGTTTATCTTCTGGTTTTGGAACTAGAGTCCACACTTGGTTTCTCTCAAACTGATTGAGCTCTTCTTGCATGGCAACTATCCAGTCATGATCCATAAGAGCTTCCTTTATGTTTTTGGGTTCTACTTGAGATACAAAGGCTGTGAAGTTACAAAACTCTCTGAGGGATTTTCTAGTTGAAACTCCTTTTGAAATCTCTCCTATAATGTTGTCTATGGGATGGTTTTTGGTAAACTTCCATTCCTTATGTAAATCATCTTCCCTAATAGGTTCTACACAATCAAGATTGTTTGGAGGTACAGGTTCATTAGGTTCTATTGGTTCAGTTTCTACAATATCATCCAAAGAGTTACCAACTATAGGAGGAGTGTTGTTCAAGTTTTTAGCAAACATTTCATCAAATTTTACATGAACAGATTCCTCTATAGTTTTGGTTCTTTCATTGTAGATTCTATAGGCCTTACTAGACTGGGAATAACCTAGAAAAATACCCTCATCTGCCTTAGGATCAAACTTTCCTAGATGTTCTTTGCCATTGTTTAATACAAAGCACTTGCATCCAAAGACCCTAAAGTAAGAGATGTTTGGTTTTCTACCCTTGTATAACTCATAGGGAGTTTTTCTAAGTATTGGCCTTATAAGAACTCTATTCACTATATGTGTGGCAGTGTTTATAGCATCAGCCCAAAAATACTTAGGAATATTTGAGTCTTTAATCATAGTTCTAGCTAGTTCCTCTAAAGACCTATTCTTCCTTTCTACTATTCCATTTTGCTGTGGAGTTCTAGGGGCTGAGTATATATGGTGAATTCCATTCTGTTCACAGTAAGTATTAAAGGAATCATTCTGGAATTTCTCCACCATGATCACTCTTGATGGAGATTATTTTCTGTTTCTTCTCATTTTGAACTAAATTTGCAAATCTTTTGAAAATAGAGAAGGCCTCACTCTTGTGAGTCAGAAAAAATTTCCAAGTATACCTACATTAATCATCTACTAACACATAACCATACAAGTTTTCTCCAAAGCTTCTAACCTGAGATCGACCAAACAGGTCCATATGTACCAGTTGTAAAACCCTATTGGTTTGAACTAAATCTATTGGGGAAAGGATGACTTAACTAGCTTACTCTTCTCACAGGAATCACACAACTTATCCTTAGTGAACTTTCTATTTGGGAGTCCTAGAACTAACTGTTTACTAACTAGTTTGTTTTAGGTGGTCCATATGAATATGAGCCACTCTCTTATGCCATAACCAGTTTTCACCAGCATTAGTTAATAAACAACATATATCATTTACAGGTAAGGAATTAAAATCTATCATGTAAATGTTGTTTACTCATTTACCTACCAGTTTCATGCCTTTATCTTCCATATGCTCAAGTGTACATGACTGAGAAGTAAAGTGTACTTGAAATCCTTTGTCACACAGCTGACTAATACTTAGTAAATTGTGTTTCAAACCTTTGACGTATAAAACGTCCTTGATAACTGCAGTTGATTTGCTTCCTATATCTCAAATGCCTAGTATCTTCCCTTTGTTATTGTCACCATATTTAACAAATCCTCCATCTTTTAAGTTCAGAGACAAGAACTTTGACTTGTCTCCATCATATGCTTGGAACATCCACTATCTAGGTACCATGAATGAGTCCTGGATGTCAAGCATATCTGCAAAAATGATTCAAAGTTTGGTTTTACGTACCCAATTCAAATTGGGTCCTAGAGGTTAGTTTCAAATACTTGTGTCTTAACTTTCCAAATCTGTTTCCATCCTCTGTTGGCCAGTTTTTTTTGTTTACAATTGAAAACCATATGACCCTTTTTACAGCAAAAGTGACATACAATAGCAGAGGATGAATTCTGATTTGGTTTAGTGAAGATATCATGCATATGCTTAGATCTAACAAACTTCTGATTCCTTTTAACATTCCTGTTTTGTCTATAGCCAAGTCCAGATTTAACATTTAGATTTCTGTAAGACCCATAATTTTAAAGTATACTTTATGTATTGTTGAGTATTTTGGATTTTGGCTCGGAGGCTTTTTAGCCAAAGTTATTAATATTTTGGAGTTTATATGATCAAAAAGATATTTCGATGCCGATTAAAATTACTCGTCGATAAATAAATTAAATTAACCACGGTGAATCTTTTACGGAGAATTTAATGCGTTAAACACAAAACCTTCCCGTTTCATCTAGATCTAAGCTTCATTTCGCGAAGAGGTAGAAGAGAAGTTGCTCACCACCACACTACGGTGCTAGTGAACTAATTTGGAAGCGGCGTTGCGAGCGGAGATTTTACTGGATTTACTCGCGGTACCGGAAACGCACGTTAAAGCTAACGTTAAGGTAAGGGCTCCTTCCAAACTTTTAGTTTGCATTTAGGGACTTATCTGTAGTTGTGTGGAAAGAAAGTTGTTAGGGTTGAATGTATTGATTTAGGGAAGATGAATCTAAGGTTCTGTGGGTAAAGTCTTAGAGTTAGGTCTTGACGATATTGATGGGGTTTTCGTAGAAAATGAACTTAACTCATTTGTGTATGATTATGGGTAAATGAAATTTGATGTGCTTGAGTGTTTTGTTGTGTTGATTGTGTTCGTCGTATTTGACGTGTTCTAAGTAAAATACCGAGGAAATTTGATGTGTTTCGGTGTGGATTGTGAATTGAATTTGATAATATGTTTTGAGTTGGTTTTGGTTGTGAAATTTGAAAACCATTAGAGTTAAACGAGTATTAAAAATGGGAATCTTTTTAATACCTCGGTTCACTTAATGTGTGTTTGAGAAAATCGTTTATAAGTTAAACGAGTATAAGAATGGGGAATCTCTTAATGTCTTGTTTACTTATGTGTGTTTGGTTAAATCGTGCTGACCCGTGATAGGTGGCTCCTTAGTAAACGGTACGAGCCCGTGATAGGCAGTACGTTTACGATTTACGTTTGGTAAGTTGTGCTGACCCGTGATAGGTGGCACCTCGGTAAACAGTATTGACCCGTGATAGGTGGTACGTTTACGACTTACGTTGCTTGGCGAATTGTGTTTGTCCGTGAGAGACTGCACAGGGTTTTTCTGTGAGAGACTACGCCTAGTTTAAGTTAAATGAGAATTAAGAATGGGGAATCTCTTAATGTCTTGTTTACTTATGCCTGTTTTGGTAAATCATGCTGACCCGTGATAGGTGGCACCTTGGTAAACGGTACGGGCCCGTGATAGGCAGTACGTTTACGAGTTACGTTGGGTAAGTTGTGCTAACCCGTGATAGGTGGCACCTCGGTAAACAGTACTGACCCGTGATAGGTGTACGTTTACGACTTACGTTTCTTGGTGAATTGTGTTTGTTCGTGAGAGACTGCACAGGTGTTGTCCGTGAGAGACTACACCCTGTTAACTTGTGAATTGTTGATTCTTTTTGTCTGTGTAGTATTGTGTTATAAGTGTTAAGTGTATGTTTTTGGAATTTGGTGATAACATGTTGATTGCAATACCATTTCGAAACCCATAATGTTGTAGTAATTGTGTTCTAAGTGTTAAGTGTTATGTTTTGGAATTTGGTGATAGCATGTTTGATTGCAATACTATTTCGAAACTCATGATGTTGTAGCGGTTGCGTTATCATTGCTAAGTGTTAAGATGTGG
This sequence comes from Cicer reticulatum, assembly GCA_002896235.1. Classification (NCBI taxonomy): domain Eukaryota; kingdom Viridiplantae; phylum Streptophyta; class Magnoliopsida; order Fabales; family Fabaceae; genus Cicer; species Cicer reticulatum. The sequence continues at coordinate 10,803 of PGWS01037212.1, read as the reverse complement.
AATTGTGTATGAATGATATTGAATTAGTTTAAGTATTTTTGGAAGAATAAGTTGGGAAATCGATTTCCCAATCGATTGGATGAGTTGCAGGACGTTCACTATTTTAACCTAATCGATTTGCCAATCGATTGTATAAATATGTCTTTCAAAATCTTTTAAGAAATTGATTTGGAAATCGATTGGCAGAGAGGCAGGAACTCAGCAAAACTGCCAAAATCGATTTGGAAATCGATTTGGCAACACAGGGACTCGGCAAAACTGACAAAATCGACTTAGAAATCGATTTGTCATGCAGGAACTCAGCTGAACTGACCAAATCGATTGGCAATCAATTGGCTCAGCAGAAGTCCTTATTTTGAGTTTAGATAATCGATTGCAAAAATTGATTTATCAATGCTTTGGTCAGTTATGTATTACTTGATGATTTTGAGAACTTCATTTTGATTCATTTTAATTGGCAAGCATTACATGAACTTTTAGCATATGAGAAATCCTTTTAAGGTGCATCTTAGTTGAAAGGTTATTTTGTGCATTTAAAACTTAAATGTATGTGTTATCTGTTAATTTCGTTGGTGACCCTTTAAACTATTGTGGAAATCTGGGCTTTGCCGTCAGATGAGAGCCAGGACGATCCTACCGTTCGTAACCCTACGGATGGGAATGCTTGACTGGAGCTATGTAGGGGATCTCACGGGGCGCGTGAAGATCACTCAGGGTGTGTAGTTTTTGGTAGGATGATCAGATTAGGTTGATGTATAGGGACTAGACGTCCTTCTTTTTGGTTGGAGTATTTTAATTGGGAAAACTGTACTTATACTAATATTGTCAGTTTGACATCTTATTTGAATGGGTTCCATGTACCATTTGTTGTTGTGTAAATGCTTTGGATTTATATTTGGAGAAACTTTTATCCGCTGCTTGAAAATTATAATGACTTAATTACTTATCCAAAGGTGTTACCTTATTTATTTCTCTGTTTTATTTTAATTTCTTTTGAAAAAAATACACCCTCGCTTTGAAAAACGGTGTTACATTGTGGTATCATAGCTTTTGGTTTGGTTTTCTTGGGTGGGCTGTGGAACCTCTAGTTCTAGATTGTAGGTTAGGAGTTGTTGTCTGATCATGTGGTCGGTTTTAGGTGGTTTGAGTTGTCAAGTTCATAATAATTATTATGTGCTGATGTGTTGGAAGTTATTCTTAGAATTATTGAAGTAGTGTGAAGACTCTACTTGGTGATGGTTTTATAGGAAAACCATGTTGTCAAGGAGGAATGACATTCCGAGATGCCAATCCAATAGGGATGATCGAATGACGAAGGCTATGAATAACATGGCTGCTTCTGTTGCTGCACAGACTGCTTCCAAGACTCAACGTGATCTCGAAAAGAGGAGATGAGAGATCCGTTGTTGCAGAGTCAAGAGGATTAAAAGACTTTCGTCGTTACAATCCTCCCAAGTTTGAGGGGGGCTGAGAATTCAGAGAAAAGCGGTATCAATGGATACCAAGGAAGTGGAGAAGATCTTCGAAATGATTAACTGTCAGGCGGAAGTGAGGGTCAACTATGCCACTTATATGCTACTAGGAGAGGCTGATAAGTACTGGTGGAGAGAGTACAAGGTTGTTGATGAGATCAGCTCACGAGGAGGTGAACTGGGATCTTTCAAAGGGAAGTTTTTAGACAAATACTTCCCGATGAGTACCAGGACTAGACTGGGTGATGATTTCCTGAAACTACATCAGGGGAACATGACCAGTGGGCGAAATATGCTGCTAAGGTTGAATCACTATCAAGCATTTCAGATTTTTCCGTGAAGAGATTGACGAGCCATTCTAGTGTCATCGTTTCCAAGACGGACTAAAGTATGAGATTCAAGACTTTGTCTTACCCTTGGGAATTCAACGTTTCCAAGTTCTTATGGAAAAATGTAGAGGAAGTTGAGGATATGAAGAATAAGAGAGCTAGCCGAGGAGGGAAATTTTAACTCAGGAGGACCTAGTCGGGTGAAGTATCAGAACAAGGGAAAACAAGTTGCTAAACCTTATAATCGACCACATGATAACAACGGGGGACAGAATAACCCAGGGAAACCAAGATTTTAGGAGACAAGTGGGACAAGGTATACGATGTTTCCGATGTGGAGAAGAGGAGACATTATGCTTATGCTTGTACCTTTAACAGTCCTACTTGCTACAATTGCCATAAACCAGGGCACTTTGCAAAGAATTGCAAGGCTCCGAAGGTGGAACCAATGGTGAATTGTAGCTAGGATTACTCTTCCTACTGCTAGAGGACATGTTTATTGCGTCAGCGCTGAAGTTGGAAATTATTCTAGCAATCTGATTCAATATGACTGTGCGATTACCGGTAACCCCCCTAACTACACTTTCTGATTAGGGGCAACCATTCCTTCATTGCTATGGATTGTGTAAATCGTTTGAAAGTTGTCTGTGTCTGCTTTACTGCTAAGACTTTGACAGTAAATTATGCCATGTTACATTGTCAAATACTATTCAGAATAGAGGACTTCTCATTAATCTGATTTGTTTACCCTCTACAATAACCCAAGATCATTCTTGGTATGGATGGGAAGCCCTATCATTAGGTAATGATACATGTACCAATGTGTCGGTGTCATACATAGTATTTAGGTTTGGTACTAGATGGATGTTCCGTACAAGGTGGAACATCAGCGACCTGCTGGGTGTTGCAACCTTTAGAGATACACGGAGTACCATCGAGTATTGTATCAGACCGTGATATGAAGTTCACATTCACATTTTTTTGGGGAGCATTTGCACGAAGCTTTGGGAACGAAACTACGATTGAGTTTCACCTACAAGAATAGTTTCCACGCAAGTATTGGAATGGCACCATATGAGGCTTTATATGGGCGCAAGTGTCAAACGCCCTTGTGTTGTATAAGGACGGTGAAAATATGATTGTCGGACAAAGATGGTGCAACAGACTACAGCTAAGGTAAGAAAATCAAGGAGAAAATGAAGACTTCACAAGATCGTCATAAGAGTTATGCGGACAAGCGTCGCAGACTTTTAGAATTCGAACAAGGTGACCATGTGTTTCTAAGAGTCACACCTACTACTGGAGTTGGTAGTAGAGCATTGAAATCGAAGAAGTTTGACTTCAAAATTCATTGGACCATATCAGATTTCTGCACGAATTGGACTAGTTGCTTATCGGATTGCATGCCTCCGATACTGTCCAATATTCATGACATGTTTCATGTGTCACAGTTGAGGAAATATCTTGCAGATCCATCTCATATTGATCGAACCAAACACAATCCAACTGAAGGATAACTTGTCATTCGAATACCACCTGTGAGAATTGATGACATGAAGATTAAAGCGATTGAGGACCAAGGATGTTTCATTGGTCAAGGTGATTTGGAAACCCAATTACTGGAGATGCAACTTGGGAACTGGAGAGCAAGCATGAGAAAACAACACCCAGAGCTATTTATCGACGCATAGTTTCGAGGACGAAACTAATTTCAGGGGGTGGTAATATAAGACCCATAATTTTAAAGTATACTTTATGTATTGTTGAATATTTTGGATTTTGGCTCTAAGGCTTTTAGCCAAAGTTATTAATATTTTGGAGTTATATGATCAAAAGATATTTCGATGCCGATTAAATTACTCGTCGATAAAATAAATTAAATTAACCACGGTGAATCTTTTACGGAGAATTTAATGCGTTATGGGTGAAATAGTTAAATTAACAAATATCTAGAATTTTGAGATATATTTGTTAATTATAATTAATACATAATATATATATATATATATTATATATACTACTATATATATACATATATATTATATATATATATAATATATTTATATGTTTGTGTGGAGGGAAACAAGAGAAGGAAATAGAAGGAAAAGAAATTATATAAAAAGAAAGAAGAAAAAGAAGAAGAAGAAATAGAAAGCGAAGAAAAAACAAAGAAAGGAAAAGAAAGAAAGAAAATTCAGAATTCCATCTCTTTCCTCTGTTGTCTACACGTGAACCCATTTCTTCTTCTCACTTGGTTGTGCTTTCTTTTCGTTCCTTTTCTTCAAGATTAGGAAATCCAAGATTTGTGTGACTGTGATAGAGGAAGATTACTCAACTCATTCTTCTTATTTGATTCGAAAATGAAGAAACGGGCGGTGTTAGGTTAGGGATATTCAAACCGTTAAACACAAACCTTCCCGTTACATTCTAGATCTAAGCTTCATTCGCGAGATCGGTAGAAAGGGAAAGTTGCTCACCACCACACTACGGTGCTATGGAACTAATTGGAAGCGGCGTTGCGAGCGGAGATTTACCGGATTTACTCGCGGTACCGGAAACGCACGTTAAAGCTAACGTTAAGGTAAGGCTCCTCCAAACTTTTAGTTTTGCATTTAGACTTATCTGTAGTTGTGTGAAAGAAATTTGTTAGGGTTGAATGTATTGATTTAGGGAAGATGAATCTAAGGTTCTGTGGGTAAAGTCTTAGAGTTAGGTCTTGACGATATTGATGGGTGTTTCGTAGAAAATGAACTTAACTCATTTGTGTATGATTATGGGTAAATGAAATTTGATGTGCTGAGTGTTCTGTTGTGTTGATTTGTGTTCGTCGTATTTGACGTGTTCTAAGTTAATACCGAGGAAATTTGATGTGTTTTGGTGTGGATTGTGAATTGAATTTGATAATATGTTTTGAGTTGGTTTTGGTTGTGAAATTTGAAACCATTAGAGTTAAACGAGTATTAAAAATGGGAATCTTTTAATACCTCGGTTCACTTAATCTGTGTTTGAGAAAATCGTTTAAGTTAAACGAGTATTAAGAATAGGGAATCTCTTAATGTCTGTTTACTTATATGTGTTTTAGTAAAATCGTGCTGACCCGTGATAGGTGGCTCCTTAGTAAACGGTACGAGCCCGTGATAGCAGTACGTTTACATTTACGTTTGGTAAGTTGTGCTGACCCGTGATAGGTGGCACCTCGGTAAATAGTACTGACCTGTGATAGGTGGTACGTTTACGACTTACGTTCCTTGGGCGAATTGTGTTTGTCCGTGAGAGACTGCACAGGGGTTTTTCTGTGAGAGACTACGCCCTGGTTTAAGTTAAATGAGAATTAAGAATGGGAATCTCTTAATGTCTTGTTTACTTATGTGTGTTTTGGTAAATCATACTGACCTGCGATAGGTGGCACCTGTAAATGGTACGGCCCATGATAGGCAGTACGATTACGATTTACGTAGGGTAAGTTGTGCTAACTCGTGATAGGTGGCACCTCGGTAAACAGTACTGACCCGTGATAGTGGTACGTTACGACTTACGTTTCTTGGTGAATTGTGTTTCCGTGAGAGACTGCACAGGTGTTTGTCCGTGAGAGACTACACCCTGTTAAACTTGTGAATTGTTGGTTCATTTGTCTGTGTAATATCGTGTATAAGTGTTAAGTGTAGTTTTGGATTTGGTGATAACATGTTTGATTGCAATACCATTTCAAATCCATGATGTTGTAGTAATGTGTTATAAGTGTTAATATGTATGTTTTTAGAAATTGGTGATAGCATGTTTGATTGTGATACTATTTCGAAACTCATGATGTTGTAGCGATTTGCGTTATCATTGCTAAGTGTTAACGATTGTGAATTGTGTATGAATGATATTGAATTAGTTTTAAGTATTTTTGAAGAATAAGCAGGAAATCGATTTCCCAATCGATTGGATGAGTTGCAGGAAGTTCACTATTTTAACCTAATCGATTTGCCAATCGATTGTATAAATATGTCTTTCAAAATCTTTTAAAGAAATTGATTTGGAAAATCAATTGGCAGAGAGGCAGGAACTCAGCAAAACTGCCAAAATCGATTGGAAATCGATTTGGCAACACAGGGATCAGCAAAACTGACAAAATCGACTTAGAAATCGATTGGTCATGCAGGAACTCAGCTGAACTGACCAAATCGATTTGGCAATCGATTGGCTCAGCAGAAGTCCCTTATTTTGGGTTAGATAATCGATTGCTCAATTGATTTATCAATGCTTTGGTCAGTTAATGTATTACTTGATGATTTGAGAACTTCATCATTTGATTTCATTTTTAATTGGCAAAGCATTACATGAATTTTTAGCATATGAGAAATCCTTTTAAGGTGCATGCTTAGTTGAAAGGTTATTTTGTGCATTTAAACTTAATGTTATGTGTTATCTTTTAATTTCGGTTGGTGACCCTTTCAACTATTGTGGAATCTGGGCTTTGCCCTCAGATGAGAGCCAGGACGATCCTACCGGTTCGTACCCTACGAATGTGAATGCTAGACTGGAGCTATGTTATGAGGATCTCACGGGGCGCGTGAAGATCACTCAGGGTGTGTAGTTTGGTAGGATGATCAGATTAGGTTGATGTATAGGGACTAGACGTCCTTCTTTTTGGGTTGGAGTATTTTTAATTTGGAAAACTGTACTTATACTAATATTGTCAGTTTTGACATCTTATTTGAAATGGGTTCATGTACCATTTGTTGTTGTGTAAATGCTTTGGATTTATATTTGGAGAAACTTTTTCCGCTACTTGAAAATTATAATGACTTAATTACTTATCCAAAGGTGTTACCTTATTTATTTCTCTGTTTTATTTTAATTTCTTTTGAAAAAAAATACACCCTCGCTTTGAAAAACGGGGTGTTACAATTTCTTTGGTTTCCAAGAAGCATATCTAAATTGTTTTTACCACTATTGAACTTTGCTACATCATATTTCAGTGCATAAGTTTCCTTTTTCAGATTCTCATTTGTGTCTTTAAGAGACTCATGTTTCAACTTAATCTCATCATACAGCATGCACTTTTCTTCTAACAATTTCTCAGTGCTAATTAACTGTTTGATTAGATCAACATATTCATCATGAAGTTCATAAAATGCGTCATGTAATTCGTCATAGGAAGGATTGGATTTAGAACTTACCTAACTATCAGAATCTGAATCTGTGTTGGCCATTAGACAAAGATTACCTTCTTCATCTTCTGAAAATGCAGATGACTCTTCATCATTACCGTTCCAGGCAATGTAAGCTTTTCTGGTCTTAGGAGGTGGTTGATTGCCTTTAGCCTTTGAATTCTTATTTCTGTTTTGCAATTGGAAGCACTCAGATTTTATATGTCCTATCTTCCCACACTCGGAGAAGGTTATCTTGCTGTCATGTGTCTTTGAACTTAAGGGTTTTCTTGACTTGCTATCTTTCTTTTTCAGAAACTTTTTGAATTTTCTGACAAGCAATCCAAGTTCTGAATCTTCATCTTGTAAGTCATGAGCTTCCCTGATCATGTTTTTGATTTAATTCCCAAACACACAGTACATATGAAATGCTTGATTGATCTAATGTATTGAATTAAGAAATATTTCAGGCAAACAAGAAGACACCATACACTTGGAACAATATCTTCCAACTCAAGGAATCAACCAAAGTTGGAGGATGCACTTGAGAAAGACGCAAAAATGTGTAGTGTAATTAGGTGTCATAGTAATATGTTTAGTAGACTAATCACTATGGTCTCACACTTAAGCCTTTGCCAATGAATATAAATCAATCAACTAAGAAGTCAATTGATGAATCAATTGATAAATCGATTATCTGACTCAGAACAAGTGTTTGCACTACACAAATCGATTGGGCAATCGATTACTTAAAAATGTTTTTAGTGAAACCTGAGTTCTGGGATAAAACCAATCAATTGGACAATCGATTGGGAAATCATTGAGCAATCGATTTTGCAAGTCACAGAAACAACCAATTATGGAATCAATCGATTGACAAATCGATTGTAACCATGTTTTTAAATCAGGAATAAGTTATGTGATCCAACAAATCGATTGGGACATCAATTGATTTAGTTTTCTTAAACTTCAAATTTGAGGCAATCGATTGCAGATTAATCATTCATCAGAACAGCTTTGATTAAATCGATTGGCACATAGATTTTGTCAAAATAGCCGAGGTTTTGTAACAAGCACAGTCGATTGGCAAATTGATTGACATTTATGTATGAGTCACTTTGATCAGCACAATCGATTGGAAAATCTATTGATGCAAAAGTCTGATTGACTGTGATCAGCACAATCGATTGACGAATCAATTGAAGCTAATTTTTAAGTTACAGAAAAGATTCAGCTCATTGCCCTAATCTATTAGGACTGTGATTATGAAGTCGATTGAGCAATCGATTGTTTTGATCTCGTTGTTGGAACAAAAACACCTATAATCGATTACTTAATCGATTATGATATAATCATAGTATCAGTTCTGATTTATGTATTAAAAGAATCGATTGGAAAATCGATTCATGCTTATATGTTCAAGACTCAAGAAAAACAAGACATGCGAAATGCGATTGGGCAATCGATTTAACCAGCTTAAAACATTATAAAATCGATTGAGCAATCGATTGTCCTGGTATTTTCTTTGAATATATATAAACTGATTCAATCACTTTTGAAAATAACTTTTGATAATCTTTGAAAATCTTTTGACACAACTTTTGGAAAACTTTACAACCTTTTGAACAACTTTGATAAACACTTTGAGAGAAAAGTTTTACAACCACACAAACATTCATTGCCCCAACTACTTTTTGTGTGAGAACCAATATAGTGATTGCGTCAAAGTCTGATAATTCTTTAATTCTTTGTAAAAGACAATTCTTTGTAATTGAAGGTTTAGAAAATCCAGTTTGGAAACTGGTGGCTATCTTCGTTGATGTGAGATCATCAAGAAGAAGTTTTACTTTGATCTTGTGCGAGTTTGGCGATTGACTCCAAGGATCAAGTGGTAGAGAAATAGAAGTGAATTTGAGTTAGATAGATAGGCTTTGGAGAAGCTGGACAATCTGTAAAAGGATCTCAATTCATTCTATTTGAAAAAGGCTGAAATCTTGTTGGATTTCAGGACTGGATGTAGGCTGTCAAACTGACAGCTGAACCAGTATAAATCTTGGTGCATTCTCTCTTATCTCCTTTACTTTTTCATGTTAATCTTGTATGTGATCTTAAATTTCCGCTGTGTATAATCTGTATGAATCTTGCATTATTAATATAGGAATTAAAATTGAACAAGTTGGATTTGATCTTAATTCTCTTATTCTTAATAAAAGAAGTCATATTTTTCCAACAATTGGCATCAAGAGCCTAACTTTTTAGAGAAAACTCATAAAAGAACATGACTTCTTTAGATTTCCTAGGAGAAGGGGCATCTCTAACCAGACCCCCTGCCTTTAATGGTACGACATACATGTACTGGAAAGAGAGGATGCTCATCTTTCTAGAAGCATGTGGGCTGGACATCTTAGAGGCAGTGGAGAGAATGGTTCCTATGTGCCTAAACATGCAGGCACTGAGGGATCATCCATCATCATCAAACCGAGATCTGATTGGTCTGATGATGACATAAAGAAAGTTGGTTATAATGCTAAGGCCAAGAATATTAATAACATCTGCTTTGAGTGCGAAGAATTCTTCAGGGTGTCAAACTGCAAATCTGCAAAGGAAATGTGTGATACTCTTCAGGAAACACATGAAGGCACAACAAATGTCAAAAGGGCCAGAACAAATACTCTCATGCATGAGTATGAATTTGTTCAACATGAAAGAAGGATGAATCAATTAGTGACCTGCAAACAAGGTTCACACACATCATCAACAATCTTCATGCCCTAGGAAAAGTTGTAGACAATGAGCAACAAATAGGAAAAGTAATGAGGTGCTTGACAAGAGAATGGCAACCCAAAATCACTGTCATTGCTGAATCAACAGACCTGGCAAACATGACCATTGCAACATTATTTGGAAAGCTCAGGGAACATGAAATGGAATTGCACAGATTGAATGAGTCAGAACAATCTAACAGGAAAAGCAAAGGACTTTCACTGAAGGCTGAGACTCACAAAGCGAAATCTGAACCAGATACTGATGATTCAGAAAGTGAATCTGATGAAGAGCTTGAGATAGGTATGTTGGTCAGAAAATTCAAGAAATTTCTGAAAAAGAAAGGAAGCCAGTCAAGAAAACCACAAAATTCAAAGAACTAAAGGCTTCAGCAAGAGTGATACCAATGATAGCAAAGTCATAACTTGCTATGAATGTGGGTAAAACAGGCCACATCAGATCTGAGTGTTATAAACTGCAAAACAAAAACATGCCTGTGAAGACTAAAGGAAAGGATCAACAACCTTCAACAAAGAGAGCATACATTGCCTGGAACAACAATGATGAAGATTCATCTGAAGATGAAGAAGATGAAGAAGCTAACTTGTGTCTCATGGCAAACAGTGACTCAAAAATCTGACAGTGAAGTAAGTACAACCTCTAATCCATCTATGATGAACTGCATGATGCCTTTAATGAATTGCATGCTGAATATGTTAGTGTACTCAAACAATTAATTAGTACTAAGAAACTGTTAGAAGAAAAATGCATGTTGTATGATGAGATTAACTTGAAACATGAGTCTCTTAAAGACATAAATGAAAATCTGAAAAAGGAAACTCATGAACTGAAATGTGATGTAGCTAAGTTTAATAGTGGTAAAAACAATTTAGATATGCTTCTTAGAAATCAAAGAAATCTAAATGTTAAATTTGGACTTGGCTATAAACAAAACATGCATGTTAAAAGGCATCAGAAGTTGTTAATTCTAAACAAATGCATGATAACTTACTAGACCAAATCAGAATTCATCATCTGCTGTTGTATGTCACTTTTGATGTAAAAGGGACATATGGTTTTTCAATTGCAAACTGAAAAAAC
>PGWS01037211.1:0-28317 GCA_002896235.1 Cicer reticulatum | reverse complement strand
GTCTTGTCCGAAGAATACACATTTCTGCCATTTTGTCGGGTGGTACAAAAACCGCCCGAAAAGTCCAAACGAAATCGAGGACCGGAATACCCTTATAGCATTCTTCTCCTAAATTTATAAATTTGTTTTGGGTTTTGTGTCAGATTTCAAACACTACCAATCGCCTGGTCTGAAATTACGGATTTTGATCCATTCTTGTCGGGTTTTACGAAAATCATCAAAAAAGTCCATATGAAATCGAGGACCAGGAGACCTTTATAGCATTCTTCTCCTAAATTTATAATTGTGTTTCAGGTTACGGCTCATATTAAACAGTAGCCATCATTTGGGTCGGAACATACGGATTTTCGGTCCATAGTTGTCGAGTGGAACTACCATTCCCAAAAAGTCCATATGAAACGAAGGACTAGGTGACCCTTATAGCATTCTTCTCCTAAATTTATAACACTGTTTCGGGGTCCGGGTTAGATTTCATACACTAGCTATCGTCTTGTCTGAAAATACAGATTTCTGTCATTTTTGGCAGGTGGTACCAAAACCGCCTGAAAAATCCTGATGAAATCGAGGACTGGGAGACCATTATAGCATTCTTCTCCTAAAATTTTAATTTTGTTTCGGGTACGGCTTAGATTTCAAACACTAGCCATTGTTTATTCCGAAAAATACGGATTTCGGTACATATTTATTGAGTGGTACCAAAATCGCTCGAATAGTTCCATATGAAATCGAGAAGTAGGGTGAATCCTTATATCATTCTTCTCTAATATTTATAAATGTGTTTTGGGTTTCAGGTGAGATTTCAAACACTACCCATCGTCTGGTCTGAAAGTACGCATTTCAGTCCATTTTGTCGTGTGGTACGAAAATCTACTGAAAAGTCCATTACAATCAAGGATCGGGAGACCCTAATAGCATTCTTCTCCTAAATTTATAACTAGGTTTCGGGCTACTTCCAAACTTTTAGTTTGCATTTAGGGACTTATATGTGGTTGTGTGGAAAAGAATTTTGTTTAGGGTTGAAGTATTGGTTTTGGGGAAAATGAATTTAACTCGTTATTGTATTGATTTTGAGGAAATGAGATTTGATGTGTGTTTGAGGGGTACGTTGTGATGATTGTGTTCTTCGTATTTGACATGTTCATAATCAATGCTTATGAAATTTGATATGTGTATGGTTGGATTTTATGGATAAATGAATTGATGTGTTTTGGTGTGAATTGTGGATTGAATTTGTGAATATGTTTAAGTTTGTTTTGTGTGGAATTTGAAAACCATTAGAGTTAAACGAGTATTAAGAATGGGGAATCTCTTAATGTCTTGTTTACTTAAAGTTTGTTTGAAAATCGTTTAGTTAAATGAGTATTAAGAATGGGGAATCCTTTAATTGTCTTGTTTACTTAATGTTCGTTGAAAAATCGTTTAAGTTTAAAAGAACATTAAGAATGGGGAATCTCTTAATATATTTTTGTTGCTTAATGTTTGTCGTGAAATCGTTTAAGTTAAATGAGTATTAAAAATGGGGAATCTTTTAATATCTGCATTTGCTTAACGATTGTTGTAGATGGAAGTCAGTATATGCTCATGCATTTCATTCTGTTGTAATCGTGCAGACCCGTGATAGGTGGCACCTTGATAATAGTACATGGCCTGTGATAGGCGGTATATTTATGATTTACGTTTTTGTAAACCGTTGCAGACCCCGTGATAGGTGGCACCTCGATAAATGGTATGGGTCCGTGATAGGCAGTAACGTTTAGGGTTTTCTATAAGCTTTTTTGTAAATTGTGCAGACCCGTGATAGGTGGCACCTTGGTAAATAGTACTTTGGCCTGTGATAGGCGGTACATTTGCAATTTACGTTCTTTTTAGTAAACCGTGCAGACCCGTGATAAGTGGCACCTCGGTAAACGATACGGGCTCGTGATATGCAGTACGTTTATGGTTTACGCTTTTTAGTAATCGTGCAGACCCGTGATAGGTGCACCTCGGTAATTGTAGCTTGGCCTGCGATATAGGCGGTACAATTATGATTTACGTGCCCTTCGAGGGAGGGTTTTGTTTTGGAATTCCGAGTCCATGCATTTTGGCATATACGCATCGCATTAGGGTGCTTGGCACGCGAGTCGTGTTTGATTCAAGTTTATGATTGAGTGTTTTGCATTTGAGTTGTCTTGGTAATTGTGTTGAAATTGCTAAGTGTTATGTATTGATTATTGTGTGTAAGTGTGATGGATTGCAAAACTAATTCGAAACCCAATTTTGTGTGGTGATCGCGTAGGAATTGCGAAGTGTTAAGATGTGGAATGTGTATGAATGATTTAAGTAAGTTATTGTATTTTTGGAAGAACATGCCAGGGAAGTCGATTTCCAATCGATTGGATGACTTACAGGACTTCCCTAATTTGACATAATCGATTGCCAATCGATTTTAATATATTTTTTCAAAATCATTTAAGAAATCGATTTGGCCATACAGGAATTCAGCAAAACTAACAAAATCGATTTGGAAATCGATTGCATTAAGTCAGTGGCTCAGGTATTCTGTCATCGATTGCCCAATCGATTGAATTAAGCCCAGAGTTCAAATTTCACTAAAAACCTTTAGGAATTCAATTGGAAATCGATTGGCTTAGTAGAAATTCTTATTTTGAGTTTAGATAACAGATTGCTCAATTGATTATCAATGTCTTGGTTTAGTTATGTATTACTTGATGGATTGAGAACTTTATTTTGATTCATTTTTAATTGGCAAGCATTATATGAACTTTTAGCATATGGAAAATCCTTTTTAAGGTGCATGTTTAGTTGAAAGGTTTTTATGCATTTAAAAACTTATATGTTATGCGTTAACTGTTAATTTCGGTTGGTGACCCTTTACAACTATTGTGGAAATCTGGGCTTTGCCCTCATATGAGAGCCAGGACAATCCTACCGGTTCGTACCCTGCAAATGGGAATGTAGATGGGAATGCTTGACCGGAGCTATGTTAGGAGGATCTCACGGGGCGCGAAGAAGATCACTCAGGGTTATAGCTATAGTTTTTTGTGAATGATCAGATTAGGATGACATAGAAGGGAACAAATGTTTTCTTTTGGATTAAACGTTATTTGAATTGGAAAACTGTACCTTTACTAATAATTGTCAGTATTACATCTTATTTGAATGGGTTCCATGTATCATTTGTGTGTGTAAATACTTTGGATTCATATTTTGAGAAACTTTCCGCCGCTTGTAAAAATATGATCAATTATTTATCCAAAGGTTAACTTATTTATTTCTCTATTTTATTTTATTCTTTAAAAAAAAACCACCATCGCTTTGAACAATCGGGGTATTACATCATGTGTATTCAGAGCTTTGGTTCGGTAGGTTCTTTGAGGCTTGTGGAACCTTTGGTTATAGATTGTAGGTCAACCTGTAAGGTTGGGAGTTGTTATCTGATCATGGCGACGGTTTAGGTGGTTTGGTTGTCAATCCAAATTATCATTAGTCTTGATAAATATTCTAAATAGTTTGGAAATTATTCGACAGTGGTGTTAACACTTCTTCTGAATGTTGGTTTTTCGAAACACTACCTCCAAGAGAGGAACGACGTGCAAGGATTAACGTCAGATAGGATGATTCACAATCGGTTGGACGCTACTACAAATATACATGGAGGTTTGTTGCGCACGAACTGCTGCAAAGACTCACTCGGGATCTGGAGAAGAGGAAAAAGAGAAGGAGATATGCCGCTCTTTAAGATTAATGAGGTTTAATATTTTTTGTCGTTACCGTCCTCCAAAGTTCAAGCGGTGATGAGGACTCAGGAATAAGAGTTGACTATGGATTCAGAAGTGGAAAAGATCTTCGAGATGACGGATTGTCAGGCAGAGTTGAGCAAATCATGACGGCATGGAATTTATAAAATGGTTCAAGACAACAGAAGCTATGTGTTGGTGTAAACTCGAAGATGCATGAGTAGGATGGATTAACATTGACTAATAAGGGATTTCAGTAAGAATCTAAGTTGAGGAACTATTGTTTAAGAAAAGTATTAGTGTTTTCCTGGTAGATTTCAGGATGAACTGGTGAAGTTTGACAACTGTCAAAGAGATGAGGCTTCCATTTGGGATAACTTTTAGTTCTGCATTTGGGGACTATCTGATGAGTGTGTGGAAAGAATTTTTAGTTAGGGTGAAGTATTGGTTTTGGGGAAAATGAATTTAACTCGTTATTGTATGATTTTGAGGAAATGAGATTTGATGTGTTTTGAGGCGTACGTTGTGATGATTAGTGTTTCTTTCGTATTTGACGTGTTTCATAATCAATGCTTATTGAAAATTTGATATTGTATGGTTGGATTTTGTGGATAAATTAATTGATGTGTTTGGTAGTTGTGAATGGGATTGAATCGTGAATATTGAGTTTGTTTCTGTGTGGAATTTGAAAACCATTAGAGTTAAAACGAGGTATTAAGAATGGGAATCTCTTAATGTCTACGTTTACTTAATGTTGTCGTGAAAAAATCGTTTAAGTTAACGAGTATTAAGAATGGGGAATCTCTTAATATCTTGTTTACTTAAAGTTTGTTTTGAAAATCGTTTAAGTTAAATGAGTATTAAGAATGGAGAATCTTTTAATATCTGAACTTGCTTAACGATTATTGTGGATAGAAGTCAGTATATGCTCATGTATTTTCATTCTTTTTGTAAATCGTGCAGACCCGTGATAGGTGGTAACATGATAAATAGTACTTTGGCCTGTGATAGGCGGTTACATTTATGGATTTACGTTTTTGTAAACCGTGCAGACCCGCTGATAGGTGGCACCTCGATAAACGGTACGGGCCCGTGTTAGCAGTACGTTTATGTTTTTCGCCTTTTTAAATTGTGCAGACCCGTGATAGGTGGCACCTTGGGTAAATAGTACTTTGGCCTGTGATAGGCGCTACATTTACAATTTACGTTCTTTTAGTAAACCGTGCAGACCGTGATTAAGTGGCACCTCGGTAAAACGATACGGCCCGTGATAGCAGTGCGTTTATGGTTTACACTTTTTAGTAAACGTGCAGACCCGTGATAGGTGGCACCTCGGATAATTGGTACTTGGCCTGCGATAGGCGATACAATTATGATTTACGACCTTCGAGGAGGGTTTCGTTTGGAATTCGAGTCCATGCATTTTGGCAATTATACGCATCGCATTAGGGTGCTTGGCACGCGAGTCGTGTTTGATTCAAGTTTATGATTGAGTGTTGAATTTGAGTTGTCGTGGTAATTGTGTTGAAATTGCTAAGTGTTTATGTATTGATATTGTGTGTAAGTGTGATGGATTGCAAACTAATTCAAAAACCCAATGTTGTCGTGGGTGATCGCGTTGGAATTGCTAAGTGTTAAGATGTGGAATTGTGTATGAATGATTTTTGAGTTAGTTTATGTATTTTTTTTGAAGAACATGCAGAGAAGTCGATCGCCCAATCGATTGGATGAGTTACAGGAACTTCCCTAATTTGACATAATCGATTTATAATATGTTTTTCAAAATAATTTAAGAAATCGATTTGGAAATCGATTTGGCCATAAAGGAATTCAGTAAAACTGACAAAATCGATTTGGAAATCGATTGGCATTAAGTCAGTGGCTCAGCTATTCTGTCAAGCGATTGCCCAATCGATTGCCCAATAGATTGAATTAAGCCCAGAGTTCCAAATTTCACTAAAAACCATCAGGAAATCGATTTGGAAATCGTTTGGCTTAGTAGAAATTCTTATTTTGAGTTAGATAACAGATTGCTCAATTGATTTATTCAATGTCTGGTCAGTTATGTATTACTTGATGGATTGAGAACTTTATTTTTGATTTCAAATTTTTTTAATTGGCAAGCATTATATGAACTTTTAGCATATGGAAAATCCTTTTAAGGTGCATGCTTAGTTGAAAGGTTATTTTAGCATTTAAAAACTTAAATGTTACGTGTTAACTGTTAATTTCGGTTGGTGACCCTTTACAACTATTGTTGAAATCTGGGCTTTGCCTTCAGATGAGAGTCAGGACAATCCTACCGGTTCGTACCCTGTGGATGGGAATGCTTGACCGGAGCTATGTTAGGAGGATCTCACGGGGCGCGTGGAGATTACTCAGGGTGTATAGCTATAGTTTTTTTTTGTAGAATGATCAGATTAGGATGACATAGAGGGGAACAAAATGTCTTTCTTTTGGATTACGTTATTTTGAATTGGAAAATTGTACCTTTACTAATATTTCAGTATTGACATCTTATTTGAATGGTTCCATGTATCATTTGTTGTGTGTAAATACTTTGGATTCATATTTTGAGAAACCTTTCCGCTGCTTGTAAATTATAATGACTCAATTATTTATCCAAAGTATATTACCTAATTATTTCTCTGTTTTTTTAATTTTTTTTAAAAAAAAATACACCTCGCGCTTGGAAAATGTGTGTTACAAAATCGCCCTAAAAGTTAAGATGAAATCGAGGACCGGGAAATCCTTGAAGCATTCTTCTCCTAAATTATAACTGGATTGGTGTCAAATTAAAAACACTAAGCAATCGTCTGGTCGAGTATACAGATTTCGGTCCATTTTTGTATGGTACAAAAACGACTGAAAAGTCCAAATGAAATCGAGGACCGGAAATCCTATAATATTCTTCTCCGAAATTTAAAATTGTGTCTCAGATTCCAAGTCATAATTCAAACACTAGCCATCGTCTGGTCCTAAAATACGGATATCGGTTCATTTTTTTCAAGTGGCACAAAAATAACCTGAAAAGTCCCGATAAAATCGAGGACTGAGAGATCTTTATAGCATTCTTCTCTTAAATTTATAATTTTGTTTCAGATTCTGCGTCATATTTCGAACACCAGCCATCGTTTGGTCGGAAATTACGGATTTCGGTACAGTTTTTTCGGGTGGTATGAAAATCGCCCTAAAAAACCAGATGATATTGAGGCTCGAGTGACTCTTAAAGCATTCTTCTTCTAAATTTATAGATTTATTTCAGGTTCCTGGTCAGATTTTAACCACTAGCCATTGTTTGGTCCGAAAATACTATTTTCGTTCTATTTTTGGATAGTGGTACGGTAATCGCCCGAAATGTACATATGAAATCGATGATCGGGCGACCCTTATAGCATTCTTCTCCAATTTTATAACTGTGTTTCAGGTTCTAGGTAAGGTTTCAAACTCTAGCTATCGTCTGGTCCAAAAATATGTATTTTGGTCCATTTTTGTATGGTGGTAAGAAAATCGCCAAAAAAGTCAAAATGAAATTGCGGACAGGGAGACCGTTATAACATTCTTCCCCTAAATATATATATGTGTATTTGGTTTCGGGTCATATTTCAAACACTAGTCATCGTCTGGTCCGAAAATACGGATTTTGATCCATTTTTGTCAGGTGGTACGAAAATCTCCCGAAAAGTCCTGATGAAATTGAGGACCGGGTTTAGGGTTTAGGGTTTAGGGTTTAGGGTTTAAGGTTTAGGGTTTAGGGTTTATGGTACGAAAAACGCCCAAAAAGTGCAGATTATATCGAGGTTTGGAGACCATTTTAGCATTCTTCGAGTAAATTTATACTTATATTTTGGGTTTTGGGTTTTGGGTTTTGGGTTCTGTGTTATATTTCAAATCGTAGCCAATGTCTCGTATGAAAATATGGATTTTGGTTCGTTTTTGTCGGTTGGTACGAAAATCGCCCAAAAAGTTCAGATTATATCGAGGGTCGGGATACCATTGTAGCATTCTTCTAGTAAATTGATAATTGTATTTCAAGTTTTAAGTTATGTGTTAGATTTAAAATCCTAGCCATCGTCTAGTCCGAAAATACGAATTTCCATCCATTTTTGACTTGTAGCACGAAAATCGCCCGAAAAGGTCGGATAAAATCGAGGACTGGGACACCAATTTAGCAATCTTCTCCTAAATTTATGACTATGTTTTAGGTTTCAAGTTTCAGGTCTGATTTGAAACACTAGAAAAGATATGGTTCAAAAATACGGATTTTGGTCCATTTTTGTTAGGAGTCCCTTGTAGCAATTCTCCTAAATTTATGATTGTGTTTCGGGTTCCGAGTCAAATTTCAAACACTAACCATCATCTAGTCTGAAAATACGTATTTTGGTCGAATTTTTTCGGGTGATACGAAAATTTTCCAAAAATTCCAAATGAAATCAAGGATCGTGTGACCCTTATAGCATTCTTCTCTTTAAATTTATAACTGTGTTTCGGGTACCAGGTCAGATTTCCAACACTCGGCATCGTCTGGTCGTAAAATACGGATTTCAGACCACTTTGACGTGTGGTACGAAAATCGACTGAAAAAGTCCAGTAAAATCAAGGACCGGGAGACCCTTATTGCATTCTTTTCCTAAATTTATAACATTTTGTCGGGTTCTGGTTAAGATTTCAAACACTAGCCATCATCAGGTCCGAAAATATGGATTTCGGTCCATTTTTGTTGGAAGGTACGAAAATCTCCCAAAAAGTGTAGATGAAATCGAGGATCGACAGACCCTTAAAGCATTGTTCTCCTAAATTTATAATTTTGTTTCGAGTTCCAGGTCAAATTTTAAACACTGGAGATTGTCTAGTCCAAAAATATGGATTTCCGTCCATTTTTGTCGAATGGTACGAAAATCGCCTAAAAAGTCTAGATGAAATCGAGGATCGGAAACCATTATAGCATTCTTGTCCTAATTTTTTAATTGTGTTTTGGGTTATGTGCCATATTTCGATTACTAGCCATCGTCTGGTCCGAAATTACGGATTTCATTATATTTTTGTCAGGTGGTATGAAAATCGCCCTAAAAGACGAGATGATATTGAGGACTGAGAGACTCTTATAACATTCTTCTCCTAAATTTATAAATGTGTTTTGGGTTCCATGTCAGATTTCAAACACTAGCCATTGTCTGGTCTGAAAATACTCAATTCGGTCCATTTTTGTCTAGAGGTACGATGATCGCCCGAAATGTGCAGATGAAATCGAGGTCCGGGCGACCCTTATAGCATTCTTCTCCTAAATTTATAATTGTGTTTCGGGTTCTGGGTCAGATTTTAAACACTAGACATCGTACGGTTTGAAAATACGGATTTCAGTCCATTTTTGTCTAGTGGTATGAAAATTGCCCAAAAAATCCAGATGAAATCTAGGACAAGCGACCCTTATAGTATTCTTCCCCTAAATTAATAATTGTGTTTCAGATTCTAAGTAAGATTTCAAACTCTAGCTATCGTATAGCCCGAAATTACAGAATTATAATGGTGTTTCGGGTTCTAGGTCAAATTTTAAACACTACCCATCGTCTGGTCCAAAAATACGGATTTCGGTCCAAGTTTGTCGGATGGTACGAAAATCGCTTGGAAAATCTAGATGAAATTGAGGACTGGGAAATCCTTATAGCGGTCTTTTCTTAAATTTCGAACTGTCTTTCGGGTTTTGGGTCACATTTCAATCACAAGCCATCGTATGGTCCGAAAATACGGATTTCGGTCCATTTTTGTCAGGTGGTACGAGAATCGCCCAAAAAGTCCAGATTATATCGAGGATCGGGAAACCATTGTAGCATTCTTCTAGTAAATTTATAATTGTATTTTGGGTTTTGCGTTTCAGGTTAGATTTCAAATCCTATTCGTCGTCTATTTTGGTCCATTTGGGTCGGGTGGTACGAAAATCGCCCAAAAAATCCAGATGAAATTGAGGATCGGCGATCCTTAAAGCATTCTTCTCCTAAATTTATAACTGCCTTTCAGGTTTAAAGTAAGATTTCAAACACTTGCTATCGTCTGGTCCGAAAATATGGATTTCAGTCCATTTTTTAGGGTGGTAAGAAAATCGCCCGAAAAGTCCAAATGAAATTGAGGACAGGGAGACCCTTATAGCACTATTCTCAAAAATTTATAATGGTGTTTTGGGTTCCAGGTCAGATTTTAAACACTAGCCATCGTCTAGTCCGAAAGTACAGATTTCGATCCATGTTTGTCGGGTGGTACGAAAATTGCTTGGAAATTCTACATGAAATCGAGGTCCGGGATTTCTTTATAGCATTCTTCTCCTAAATTTATAATTGTGTTTTGGGTTCCAGGTCATTTCGGTCCATTTTTGTCTGGTGGTACGATGATTGCCTGAAATATGCAGATGAAATCGAGGAATGGGCGACCCTTATAGCATTCTACTAAATTTATAACTGTGTGTGTGGTTCTGGGTCAGATTTCAAACACTAGCTATTGTCTGATCCGAAAATACAAATTTCGATCCATTTTTGTAGGATGGTAAGCAAATCGCCCGAAAAGTCTAAATGAAATAGAGGAAAGGGAGACTCTTATAAAATTCTTATCCTATATTTATAACTGTGTTTTGGGTTCTAGTTTAGCTTTCAAACACTAACCATCGTCTGGTCCAAAAATACGGATTTCGGTCAATTTTTTCGGGTGGTACGAAAATCGCCCGAAAAGACCAAATGAAATCGAGGACTGGGAGACCATTATAGCATTCTTCTCCTAATTTATAACTGTGTTTCGGATTCCGGGTCAGATTTCAGACAATAGCCATTGTCTGGTCCGAAAATACAAATTTCGGTCAATTGTTGTTTGTTGGTACAAAAATCGCCCCAAAAGTCCAGATAAAATCGAGGACAAGGATACCTTTATAAGTCCAGATAAAATCGAGGACAAGGAGACCTTTATAGCATTCTTCTCATAAATTTATCACGGTGTTTTGGTTTCCATGTCAGATTTTAAACACTACCCATCATATGGTCCGAAAATACGGATTACGGTCCATGTTTGTCGGGTGGTATGAAAATCGCTTGGAAATTCTAGATAAAATCGAGGACCGAGATATCCATATAGCGGTCTTCTCCTAAATTTCTAAATGTGTTTCGGGTTCCGAGTCACATTTCAACACAAGCGATCGTATGGTCCAAAAATTGAAAATTGTATTTCAGGTTCTCGGTTCCGCGTTTGTTTTCAAATCCTAGCCATCGTCTAGTCCGAAAATAGGAATTTCAATCCATTTTTGTTTGGTAGTTCAAAAATGGCCTGAAATGTTTAGATGAAATTGAGGACAGGGAAACCCTTTTAGCATTCTTCTCCTAAATTTATAACAGTGTTTCGTGTTCCGGGTCAGATTTCAAACACTAGGTCATCAGCACGTCCAAAAATACGAATTTTGGTTCTTTTTTTGTCGGGTGGTACAAGAATCTCCTGAAGAGTCCAAATGAAATCGAGGACTGGGATACCCTTATAGCATTCTTTTGTAATATTTATAACTATGTTTCGGGTTTTGGGTCATATTTCGAAAACTAGCCATCATCTGGTCCGAAAATACGGATTTCGATCCATTTTGTTGTGTGAGACGAAACTCGTCTGAAAAGTCTAGTAGAAATCATGGACCGAGAAACCCTTATAGCATTCTTCTCTTAAATTTATAATTGTGTTTTAGCTTTTGGGTCATATTTCGAACATTAGCCATCGTCTAGTTCAAAAATACGGATTTCGGTCCATTTTTGTCAGGTGGTACGAAAATCTCTAGAAACGTCCAAATGAAATCGAGGACCAAAAAACCCTTACAGCATTCTTCTCTAAAATTTATAATTGTGTTTCGAATTATGTGTCACTTTTCAAACACTAGTCATCGTTTGGTCTGAAAATACGAATTTCGGTCCATTTTTGTCGAATGGTACAGAAATCGCCTAAAAAGTCCAGATGAAATCGAGGACCATGCGACCATTATAACATTATCTTCCTAAATTTATAAATATGTTTTGAGTACCAGGTATGATTTCAAACATTAGCCATTGCTTGGTCCGAAAATACGGATTTCGATCTATTTTTGTCGGGTGGTACGAAAATTGCCCGAAAATCCTGATGAAAACGAGGACCGGGAGACCCTTATAACATTCTTCCCTTTAATTTTAAATTGTCTTTCGGGTTATGTGTCATATTTCGAAGACAAGTCATGATGAAATCGAGGACCGGGAGACCCTTATAGCATTCCCCCTCCTAAATTTATACTTGTGTTTTGGGTCAATTTTCAAACACTAGGTGACCATTTAGTCCGAAAATACGGATTTCGGTTTATTTTTGTCGGGTGGTACGAAAATCGCCCAAAAAGTCCAGATGAAATCGAGGACCGGAAGACCCTTATAGCATTCTCCTCATAAATTTATAATGGTGTTTTGGCTTCCAGGTCAGATTTTAAACACTAGCCATCATCTAGTCCGAAAATACGGATTTCGGTGCCTAGTCTGAAAATACGGATTTCGGTGCATGTTTATCGGGTGGCTGGTCCAAAAAAACAGATTTTGTTCCATTTTTGTTTGGTGGTTGAAAATCGCCTGAAAATTCCAATAGAAATCGAGGACTGGGAAACTCTTATAGCATTCTTCTCTTAAATTTATAATTGTGTTTCGGGTTTTGGGTCATATTTCGAAAACTAGCCTTCGTCTGGTCTAAAAATATGGATTTCGGTCCATTTTTTTAAGGTGGTACCAATATCGCTGCAAACGTCCTGATGAAATTAAGGACCATGAGACCCTTATAGCATTCTTCTCTTAAATTTATAATTGTCTTTCGAATTATGGGTCATATTTTGGTCACTAGCCATCGTTTGGTCGAAAATACGGATTTTGGTCCATTTTTGTCAAGTGGTACGAACATTTCCCGAAACGTCCAGATGAAATCGTGGACCAGGCGATCCTTACAACATCTTTCTCCAAAATTTATAATTGTGTGTCGAGTTCCAAGTCAGATTACAAATACTAGTTTCGTTTGGTTCGAAATTACGGATTTCGGTCCTTTTTTGTCGAGTGGTACGAAAATCTTCTGGAAAGTCCAGATGAAATCGAGGACTGGGAAACCCTTATAGCATTCTTCGCTTAAATTTATAATTTTATTTCGGGTTATAGGTCATATTTCGAAAACTAGCCATCGTCTGGTTCAAAAATACGGATTTCGTTCCATTTTTGTCGGGTGGTATGAAAATCGCAAGAAAAGTCCACTTGAAATCAAGGACCGAGAGACCCTTATAGAATTCTTCTCTTAAATATATAATTTTGTTTCGGGTTTTGGGTCATATTTCAAACACTATCCATCGTTTGGTTCGAAAATACGGATTTCGGTCCATTTTTGTCGGGTGGTACGAAAATCGCCGTAAAAGACCAAATGATATCGAGGACCGTGAGACTCTTGTAGCATTCTTCTCCGAAATTATTAATTATGTTTTGGGTTCCGGTTTGATTTCAAACAATAGCCATCGTCTGGTCTGAATATACGGATTTCAATCTATTTTTGTCGGGTGGTACGAAAATCGCTCGAAAAGTCCAGATGAGATCGAGGACCGGGAGACTCTTATAGCATTCTTCTCCTAAATTTATAAATGTTTTTCGGCTTCTGGGTATGATTTTAAACACTTGGTCATCATCTTGTCCGGAAATACGGATTTCAGTCCATTATTGTCGGGTGGTTTGAAAATTGCTGGAAAAGTCCACATAATATCGAGGACTGGGAGACACTTATAGCATTCTTCTCTTTAATATATAATTGTTTTTCAGGTTCCAAATTAGATTTCAAACACTTGCCATCGTATGGTCCAAAAATACGGATTTCAGTTTATTTATGTCAAGTGGTACGAAAATCACTCGAAAAGTCTAGATGAAATTAAGGATCGGGAGATGTAACACCACAAATTTATAATAAACTATTTTATTATTGAAATATGATTTTAAATAATTAATTTTGTTTGAAAATTATTTTAGAATAGATGTTAATAAATTTCGTGATTAGGTTTTGTTATATGGGTGCTTTAGATTATGTGCTACTTTTATACATATTGAACTACATGAGCATTCTAAATTACAAATATTATATTTTATATATTTTTCTATATAGTATTTTAGTGTAATTTTTTAATGAATGAGATCTTAGAAGATTTTACGTGAATATACTCGGACCAAATTAATGTAATATTTCTTCTGTGTGTTGACTGATATTAAGTACGCAAATAGTTATATTTTTCAATTATTTATAATATTTCTATTTTTAGTTATTTTTTTATAAATAATTATCTTGAGTAGAATTGATATTGTGTTTGATTTCGTTTATTTTTATATCTTGTTACGACATTGTGATTTTTATATATTTATATATAATTTAGTATTAATATAAATATTGATGTTATATTTATTATTTCATAATGTTTGACTATTTTCATATGCTGATATTATTATAATGTGAGTATTTTGAGAAATAAGTATATATGTGGAGATTATTTGAATGTGAGAGTTTCAATTATTAGTAATATCTTTTTTTTATATTGATTATTTTAATTACTCTAATCTTATAAATATTAGTAATGTTTGGAAAACTATGTTTGGAAGAATATTAAAAAGAGATTAAATAATATTAATTTGTTTTTAGCAAAATAAAAATAATAATATTAAAACAAAAACATAAATAAAGGGACCAAAGGGTTAGACTCATGTGTGAACTCTAATTGTTAATAAAATAAAAACAAATAAAAAATGGAAGAGAGTTGGTAGGGAGTAGTAAACTAGTAAACACAACAATAACCTATCGTTTGGGCACCGACGATCGATAAAACTGTTCCAGAAAACTTCTCCATTTTCGCCAAATTTGAGTATGTTATTTCATTCATTTAACATCGTCAATTAAACGTAATTTTCCCAGATTTTTAAACAACCCCGATTTCTCTCTAAAACCCGACTTCTCCGTTTGTAGAAATTCTTATTTGCACCGTTCTCCTTCACCGTAAGTCCAATTTGAGTAAAACCAACGCCAAAACGACCGTGTGAAAAGTGGCTATATTATCCACTGATTGGTTTTCTGATTTATGGTCATTTTCCTTGACCTAATTTCGAATATAGTTTTTAGAGTATCTTATCATAATTTATTTTTAACTTTTACCCATAAACTGTCGAGTTAGATCGATTGAAAGACAAAGAGTCAATGAACAAAGGCTGTTTGCTTGTGAAATCGTATTCGTGTGTGAAATCATCGAAATAAGGTAAGGGGTGAGAGAGTGTTTGAATTCATGAGTATAATATATTGTGAGATGAACGGGAAAACCGTATTTTCCAGTGATTCATCCGGGGATTGCTACGTACCGCAGTAGCCCTTTGAGTGATAAATTAATTAATATGCAAAATGGAAATTGTGAGATTAAAATATGGAATAGAAATACTTATAAGGTGTGATTGATTCGTTAAATGGGTGGTATTTAATATTATTGTGATAATTAATTTAATTTCGTTAAATGTTCTGCATTTGATATTATTGTGATATTTGATTTAATTTCATTAAATCAGTGGCATTTGATATTATTGTGATATTTGATTTATTATCTTTAAATGTGTGATATTTGATATTATTGTGATATTGGATGTCGAATGAGTTTTATGTATATGTTTGATTAGACATGTTAGATGATGTGATAATAAAAGGTGGATGCATTTTGATAAGTTTTATGTGATTATGATGATGTGTAATTAATAATAATGAAGTTATAAATTTGTGTTAAGTCTATGTGATGATGTATGATTGATGAGATTGATGTTATAAGATTGTGATGAGTATATGTGATGACGTGTGATTAATGATAGTGATGTTATAAATTGTGATAAGAATATTGTGATTTCAATTTTTGTTTGAGATGAAGGTCTTAATGGAGTACCATAGGCCAACGAGGGAAGAAAATAAATATTGATAATTTGTGAAGTGGAGATTATTTTGTCATCATATAGGTAGGGCTTGACAAGCCTAGTGATTACGGGGAAGTACAACTGAATGAGCCTGATTGTGGCAGTATGCTGTCGAGCCTTAAGGCAAGATTGTTAGACCTTGGAGGTATTCGGGTGGGGAATTCCTAGGTGACTTGGAGGTCGCACTCCAAATTTCGGGAGCTACCATGCAATACAGGTTTACCTCGATTGTCGCGCATATGTGTCTCGGGTTGAGTTGAGGGGATCTATGAGGACATGGCCAATTTGAATTGTCCGTCCACCGGAATGGTGACATAGTATCAAGTCTCCTAACCAAGTACTTCATAGTTAGAATGGTACCACATTGTGAAGTAGAGTCTAAGCTCATGCATAGCATTGCATCTCCTTGTGATTGTTTCGTTGTGATTAATGTGTTTCAAAAGTAATAAAAATTACTCTTAGATGATTTGATGCATATTATAATGAGATGATTATTTTACTAGAGTGACTTTGATGTTATAATATGATACTATGTACTTAAATATTTTGATATATCGTAATGTGATTATGATATGGTCTATTAGAATTGTTGCGTGTTCTTCTTACTTATATTATAACATTAACATGATTTCGAAACTCGCCTCCTTCGTTGTTTGTGTTTGATTGGTTTGGCCCTGCATTTGCGAAATCGCAATTGTTACAGGTTAATGAGTCTTGAAGTTCAAGTTTCGGAGGAACCCCGCTCTTATAAGTGATACCAAAAATAAGGGTTATAATTTGTATTATTTAATTTGAAACGACTTTTGTATGAAAACCATATAAGTACTAGTAAGGTTTTGAATTAAATCAAGTAATATACTTAAATCAAGCTTATTTAGATTGCACTATGGAGTAAAGAAGTTTAAGTGTGCTTTTGATTTTGAGAGAACATGATATCCTAAATTAAAAATAAAAGTTTTTATTTCTTGGAAACATATTTTTATTTATCCGCTGCAAATTTTATAGAAATGTGATATAAGTTATTATATATTATTTTGGGGTTTAGGGTTTCATAGGATACCCTCGTAGAATTCTTCTCCTAAATTTATAGTTGTGTTTTGGGTTTCGGGTTCTGGATCAGATTTCAAACACTAGCCATCGTGTGGTCCAAAAATACGGATTTTGGTCCATTTTTGTCGGCCGGTACGAAAATCGTCCCAAAACTCCAGATGAAATCGAGGACCAGGTAACCCTTATAGCATTCTTCTCCTAAATTTATAACGGTGTTTTGAATTCTGGGTCATATTTAAAACACTAGCCATCGTCTGATACGAAAATACGGATTTCGCTCCATTTTTGTCAAGGGGTACGAAAATTATCCGAAAAGTCCACTGAAATCGTGGAACGGGATATCCTTGTAGCATTCTCCTCCTAAATTTTTAAATGTGTTTCGGATTCCGGGTCAGATTTCAAACACTAGGTCATCATCTGGTTCAAAAATACGGATTTCAGTTCATTTTTATCGGGTGGTACGATAATATCCCGAAATGTCCAGTAAAAATCGAGGATCGGGAGACCCTTAGAGCATTCTTCTCTTAAATTTATATATGTATATCGGGTTATGGATCATATTTTGAAAACTAGCCATCGTCTGGTTCAAAAATAGGGATTTCGTTCCATTTTTGTTGGGTGGTAGGAAAATCCCTCGAAAAGTCCAGTAGAAATTGAGGACCAAGAGACCTTTATAGCAAGTGTTTCGGGATCTGGGTCAAATTTCGAACACTAGTCATCGTCTGGTTCGAAAATACGGATTTCGATCCATTTTTGTTGGATGGTACGAAAATTTCCCTAATAGACCAGATGATATTGAGAACCTGGATACTCTTATAGCATTCTTCTCCTAAATTTATAACTGTGTTTTGGGTTCCAAGTCAAATTTTAAACACTAGCCATCGTCTGGTCTGAAAATACGGATTTCGATCCATTTTTGTCGGGTGGTAAAAAAATCACCCGAAAATGCCATATAAAATCGAGGACAGAGAGACCTTTATTGCATTTTTCTCTTAAATATATAATTTTGTTTCGGGTTTTGGGTCATATTTCAAACATTGACTATCGTCTGGTCTGAAAATACGGATTTCTGTCCATTTTTCAGGTGGTACGATAATCCTTGGAATAGACAATATGAAATTGAGGACCAGAAGACCCTTATAGCATTCTACTGTTAAATTTATAATTGTGTTTCGGGTTTGGTTGATATTTTGAACACTAGCCATCGTTTGGTCCAAAAATACGGATTTCGGTCCATTTTTGTCGCGTGGTACTAAAATCGCCGTAAAAGACCAAATGATATCGAGGACCAGGAGATACTTATAGCATTCTTCTCCCAAACTTTTAATTGTATTTCAGGTTCTGGGTCTGATTTCATACAATAGCCATCATCTGGTCTGAACATACGTACTTCAATCCATTTTTGTCTGGTGGTATGAAAATCGTCCAAAAAGACTAAATTAAATCGAGGACCGGGAGACCCTTATAGCATTCTTCTCCTAAATGTATAAATGTATTTCAGATTCTGAGTAAGATGTCCAACACTTGGTCATTATCTAGTCTGAAAATACGGATTTCAGTCCATTTTTGTATGTTGGTACGAAAATCGCCTGAAAAGTCCAGTTAAAATCAAGGACCGGGAGACCCTTATGTCATTCTTCTCTTATATTTATAATTGTGTTTCATGTTCTGGGTCATATTTCGAACACTAGCCATCGTATGGTCTGAAAATACGGATTTTGGTCCATTTTTGTCGGGTCGTACGAAAATTGTCCCAAAAGTCCAGATAAAATCGAGGACTAGGTGACCCTTCTAGCATTCTTCTCCTAAATTTATAACTGTGTTTTGAGATTCGAATCATATTTCAAAACTTGATGTGCAGTTTTTGCTATTGAATTCATTTGTATTCTGCTACACATATATGTAGTCGAATATAACCTTGACTTTTGTCAAAAACTTGGTTTTTAAACATTGTTCATCCAATTTATCATTTTGAAAATTCTTTTGATGTATATGTTAAAGTACAAGGTTCTCATGTTCATTTGAAATATAACAATATTAGATTGCATCAAGTACCTTAAACTATAAGTCTTCTAGCATATTGACAATAGTTTACTTGATTATTGACTTCACTTTAAACCTGCAACTTGATCACTTTACTTACTCTTTGTCATCATAAAAAACATGGATAGTCTTATATATTTACACCTTGTAGCATTCTTCTCCTAAATTTATAACTTTGTTTCGGGTTCCGGGTCAGATTTCAAACATTAGCCATCGTCTGGTCCAAAAATACAGATTCTTCTCCATTTGTACAAAAATTGCTCAAAATGTCTAGATGAAATCGATGACCGAGAGACTCTTGTAGCATTCTTCTCCTAGATTTATAATTGTGTTTCGGTTTCCAGGTCAGATTTCAAACACTAGCCATCGTCTGGCCCGAAAATACGATTTTTCGGTCCATTTTTGTTGGATGGTACGAAAATCGCCCGAAAAGTCCAGTTGAAATCGAGGACAGGGAGACCCTTGTAGCATTCTTCTCCTAAATTTATAAATGTCTTTCGGGTTCCGCGTCAAATTTCAAACACTAGTCATCGTTTGGTCAGAAAAAACGGATTTCGGTCTATTTTTGTCAGGTGGTACGAAAGTCGCCCGAAATGGCCAAATGAAATTGAGGACTGGGAGACTCTTTTAGTATTCTTCTCCTAAATTTATAATTGTGTTTTGGGTTCCAAGTCAAATTTCGAACAATAGCTATTTTGTAGTTCAAAAATACGGATTTCGATCCATTTTTTTGGATGGTACGAAAATTGCACGAGAAGTCAAGATGAAATCGAGGACTAGGAGACCGTTGTAACATTCTTCTTCTAAATTGATAACTTTGTTTCGGGGTCTGTGTTAGATTTCAAACACTAGCCATCGTCTTGTCTAAAAATACGTATTACTGGCCACTTGAGTTGGCTTTGGAGTGGTGATGACAGTGTATCTAAGGTAATTGGTGTTGGTAATTTTTTCTTTCAAACCAACATGGGAATGAAATTGTTACTTAAAGGAGTCAAACATGCTCTATATTTTCCCATTAATTTGCTCTTTGTGCATATGTTTGATGATAGTGGTTTTGATAATTATTTTTCTTCTGGAAAGTGGAAACTCAACAAAGGTAACTAGGTTGGGGATAAATGTTATAAAATCTCTAAATTGTATTGGACAAAAGCTTTTCTTGCTAAAGATAATGTGAATGTTATGAATATGGTCACATCTTTGTGGTACCGAAGGCTTAGTCATATAAGTGAAAAAGGGTTAAATTGGTTAGCTACAAAATATGTGCTTCTAGGATTGAAGAATGTAGGTTTGGTGAAATGTTCTCATTGCATGGATGGTAAGTAGACTAGAGTATCTTTCAAATGGCATCATCCCTCTAGGAAGTCAAAGTTGGTTTAGTTGGTGCATTCGGATGTTTGTGTCCCTTTACAGCTAAAATCATTTTACAGTGCACTTTATTTTGTTACTTTTATTGACAATTGTTCTAGGAAACTATAGGTTTATGCTTTGAAGATAAAAGACCAAGTGTTGGAGAAGTTCAAGCAATTTCATGTTTTGATTGAGAGGTAAACATGAAATAAGTTGAAATGTGTTCATATAAACAATGGTGGTGAGTATTTTGGATCATTTAATGTTTATTGCAAGCAACAAGGTATTTCACATAAAAATAAATAAATAAATAAACTCCTCCTAAAACTCCTCGGTTGAATGGTTTAGTAGAGAGGATGGATCGAACACTTGTTGAGAGAGTGAGGTGTATGCTCTCTAGATCTAAGTTGCCTAAAGGTTATTAAGGTGAGGCACTGTACACAGCAATGCATGTTATTAATCTTACTCCTACTATCACTTTGAATAGTGAAGTTCCAGACAAGATTTGGTTTGACAAGAATGTCAAATATGATTGTTTGAGAGTCTTTGATTGCAAGGCTTTTGTGCATGTTCCAAAGGATGAAAGATCCAAGTTGGATGGAAAGTCAAAGTAGTGTATCTTCATTGATTATGGTGAGGATGAAATTGGCTACATATGTTATGAATCTATAGGAAAAAATATTATCATAAGTGGCGATGTAGTGTTCATGGAATACCAAACTATTAAAGGCATTTATAAGGTGGAGAAAACTACACTTGAGAGAGATAACATCTTGGCTGATGGTGATCAAGTTCAGTTACCTTGATAAGGTGTAGAAGGCAACACCTAAAAGAGATAACCCTTAAACATTCATTGGTTAATAACTTTCATCAACTTATCAATATTTAAAGAATTTATTTGTACCATTTCATTGATACTTATACCCTTTCACGTGAGTCACCATAATAAATATAATTATTTGAAATTATTCTTACAATGAACACTTGTACATGTCCAAAAGAACCATTTAACTTGTTCAGATAAATACTTTCAATAACTCCAACAGACAAAACTAAAAGTTATAACAATCATAAGTATTTATACTACTAATAGAAAAATAAAAGTAACTAGAAAAATAAACTAGATTGGTGAATGAGAAAATATGAAAGAAAAAATTTGAAGACGAAGATATGGTTTTTGAATTTATAGATTTTAATGAAAAAAATGGTCAAAATTGCCGTTTGGTCCCTAGCCACGTCACATGGGTTTTAGTTTAACCATATTAATATTCCAATTAGTATCATCGACTAAAACGACCGATATTTTGAATAATGAATTATGTATTTCAATTATTGGTCGTGTGAGGCACATATATGTCAACGCCCTAGACTTTTTTTATTTTGCAATGGCTGATGATATTAAGTAATATTGTTAATATTATTAGTATTTCGTTGAGGATCGAAATCAAATATACAGCCTCATTATCACTTCAACCTTTAACTCTTTCACTCCAACGTCCTATATTTTTTAAGACTACGGCTGTAGTTTACTCAATAAAATCAAACTATGTGAATTAACTTGAACTACTTTATTTTTGCTTTTGATTGTTTTTATTTCTTGAGGTACAATTGTAATATAATTTTAGGAGACAAAGTATCAGAGTCCAAATGTTAGGAAATTATATTCTATACTCCCATATTTAATGTAAACTATCTATTTTACACTTTCCATTTAAAAAAGAAATTGCACCCCATTAAATTCAATTGAGTACCGAAAAAACATAAAAAAATAAAAGTTTTTAAATGTATTTCAAAAATTTTGAATTTTGTGTACTGAAACTTTTTTTCAATTTTTCTGGAATATAAAATAGGTTTCAGAAAATTCAAATTTTGTGTACCGGAATTTTTTTTAATTTTTTATTTATTTGAGTTTTACCGGGTTAAAACCACCAAAGATTGTACGATGAGACGAAATTGCGCGTAAGCGTAACATGATATGAGACACCTTAATTAATAATCCAAGTTGAATCCAATTGATATGCAAGGTTTATGGTCATCACAAACAATTTAGACATCACTAACATATACAACTGTTGTTGTATCTTTATCATCTCTGTCTTCATCTTTTTGCTTGATTGATATCTCTTAAAAAATCTAATTTCTTTTTATGTGATATGTTTTGCCACAATTATAAAATATCACTTCTTTTCTAGTCCTCGACTTGTTATCACTTTCAGAGTTGTCGCGTCTATGGAAGTGTCTATATTAACTTCTCTCTCATGACTTTGTAACTATATTGACATCTTTTTTTTGCACTATGTTGACATTTTAACTTCAATTTACAATTTTACTTTCAAAGCTTTTGTATTCTACATTTACTTTTAACTGATTTATGTTTGAAGCACTTTCATGTCACTTTATTTTTTAGAGCTGTTAATTTCCAAGTTAAATTCCCCAAACAATAATTAAACCAATTTTAGTTTTAAAACTCGAATTTGTTTAAGAAAATATTTGCAAAAATACCCATTACACACATAAATCTATCTCTTAACATGTTTGGACTTCTGCAATCTTGATTTAAATATTTATTTCTGTTTAAACTTCTACAACAACGTGATAAACTAAAGTTCGAATCTCCATTAAAAGAGATACCTATATTTAATACCGACAAAATTCGAATAACATTTTCTCATAAACAAAAATACATCATGGTTGAAAATGTATTTATTGATTATAATAATGTCATTAAACTAATTTTTTTATATGAATTATTATTGAGTATGCACACTTTTTTTTACTACAATATGGACAGTGAATTTAGTCATGAAGGAGAAAAAATTTATTTTGCTAATTACTTGTTTTATTTCTTCGAGTAAAAAAAATAGAAAAATAGTATATGAAATAAAAATAAAGAAATAAAAATGATGTGACTAGGTAGGAATGAAAAAGCTTCAGCAGAGTAATGAATTGAAAGGGCTAGTGGCTACTGTATGATGAGGTATCTAATATTGTGTTTAAAAGAAAAGATTAGCATATTATGTATTCTTTGTGTGGGAAGAACATTCGTTTTCGCATTGTGGCTGAATGGAGGAACAGAGAAGTGTTTTTTGTTTGTGACCTAATTTTATATGCCAACATTGTTAAAATGCAGTCACGTGTTTTCTCAATTTCAATTTTAATTGTTAAACTTTATAATTTTGGTTGTCGTTAGTTCAATAAGCTAAATTAAGTCAGGTAAACTTCCTTGTATCTCATCTGTTTGATAAATTTTCACACTGAAAAAATTCTGTTAACTTTCAGTTGCTCTTTAAATTTCTTTAAATTGCTTTTGTCTGTCTTTCATTTACACTCAAGTTTATTGCTAGCTCCAAAAATTTCAAAGGTTAAGATCAATTACTTGTCATGTTGCATCTTAACATGACTGCTTTGCACATTACATTAAGAACTTTCGTCTACATTTCATCATTTCATGACATCCATCATGGTTGGAAGTGACTACTGGCTACTCGTGTGTCTAGACTATGAGCTGATTGAGCTAGTTTTAGTTAATAGTTATTTGTGTAAAAGTCGTGAACTGTTTTTTGTATTTGTTAATAGTTATCATCATCCAA
Organism: Cicer reticulatum; assembly: GCA_002896235.1. Lineage (NCBI taxonomy): Eukaryota > Viridiplantae > Streptophyta > Magnoliopsida > Fabales > Fabaceae > Cicer > Cicer reticulatum. Next base: position 4,566 of record PGWS01037211.1, on the reverse strand, counting down.
ATGTTATTTAACCAATTTTTATTAGGTCTTGATGCGCACCCTGAAATTCAAATGCAATTCTCATGATTTCTGCACAATGAAACAAAGAAAGATACACAATTGTACCAATAAAATCAGCATCAAGCTCCATTCAATTCATGGAAATGTATTACAAGACCTTTGTTTGTCTTCTTGTTTTTATGCTCTCTCATACTTTTTCACGACCTTAAGATTATTGTGCAATGTATTACAAGACCTTTGTTTATCTTCTTGTTTTTCGCATTCTTTAGGTAGAACTAGCTGGAGAATCTGTGCATATCAGCATGGTTAGTAAGCTTTTAATCAACTTGTATGTAGTTAAGCAGCCATTATTTCCTATATATGTAATATGTTCAATTATTCTCTTGCTCACTCTAAATTTTGAGTCTCTGGAGACTGATGCTCACAGAAATAGATAATCGGATATTGAATTTATTGCCTTTTTTAATTTTTAGGTGTACATACGTTAGAGAACTGATTTTATGTTATTTTTTAGTTTTAGAAAACTATTTAAAAATCATAATTTATGCCACCGAAAATATTACTGGGTTGAGTCGCGGGCTAGGTCGCTCTCTTTAAGACGTTTCGCGGCACTGTCCAAATTGTGCAAGGCAGACTATCAACTACGAAGTCCCCAGGATAAAACAACTCAGATTCACTGTATCGGAGTTCCATTGCACTATAGAAATCCGTTCGAGAATTACACCCTCAATATGGCAGTTAAAGTCATTCTCAATATGACGATTAAAGTCACTCTCAATATGGTACTATGACCATTCATAACTACGGCATAATAACCGCTCAAAAAAGACAAAAAAATGAAAGGACTACAACATAATAACCGCTCTAAAAACAAAGGGACTACGACATAACAACCGCTCTAAAAACAAAGGGATTACGGCATAACAACCGCTCTAAAAACCAAAGGGACTACGACATGACAACCTTTCTAAAAACCGAAGGGACTACGGTACAAAGCCGCTTTAAAATATAGAATGGACAAAAACAAAGAGGAGAAGTGGCTCGAAAGTTAGGCGAACAGAATATAAAAGGGAGAAAAGAGAAAGTTGAGAAATGCATCCAACTTTGATGTACTTTTCACAATATTTGAAATTCATTATATTGTGATGAAAACAAACTCACATATGTTTTCTAACCAATGTGGGCTTTAATATTTAAAGAGTTGAAAACTACTCAAAATGAGAGTTTTCCAATGTGAGAATTCAAAAACAATTATTTCCAATGTAGCACTTAAATTTTAAAAAACATGTTTCTTTCTACTTGAATTTACAAAAAATATTTATTTCCAATGTGAGACTTGAATTTTAAAGCAAATTTATTTCCACTTAAACTTACAAAAATTATTTCTTTCCAATGTGGGACTTCAACAAATTTTTAAATTCACACAGTAACATACTTATGTTCCAACAATCCCCCACTTGAATTTAAAAAAAAAAAGAAAATCTAAAATAGCGTCAAACGCTTCTATAAGATCGTGCATAAACAAATGTGTCTCTTGACTTGAACCTTTGCATAGTAAGATTCATATTCAACAAGAGTGACTCGTAGTCTTGAACTTTATCTCTGACATCAAATCCACACACAACATTTTCATAGGGTGTATTCTCAAAAGCCCGTGCATTAATGGCCCTGCACCTGTATTCTAGAATAGTGAACGCTCTAGGAATTTTGCCTCGAAATTCTATAGGAAGGGGTCCCACTTCCACATTCACATAGGTGAGTCTATCAAGAGTACTCCTGTAGCTTGGTACTCCCTCCACATAGAGTATAGATCTCATTAAGAGTTTCTATTACCTCATCTTATCATTGCTTCAGGAAACATGCTTCTCTTATTTATAATAGCATATTCATCTCATATTACTTCACGACTTGTTATTACCCATTGAACCTAATTCTTGGGATCTCCAGTCTTTTAGGTCGGGTTACCATCATGAGTGACTCTATAGGCATTAGTCTCATCATTTTGGATGTATTTATGATTTTCTCTGTAGCTAATCCTTTCGTCAAAGGATTTTCTAAATTCCCATCAGTGCATACATGCCACTATAACAACTCATTTAGAAAATAACTTTCTAACAACATTGTGCTTATGAAGAATTTATCGTCTCTTATCGTTGTAATAACGATTCTCAATCTTCGCAATAGCTGCAGTACTATCGCAGTGGATCAACACATATGTCATAGGTTTTTCCTATATAGGGATCTCAACTAGCAAACATCTCAACCAGCTTGCTTCTTCAGTAGTAGTAGCTAGTGCTATTATTTCATACTCCATAGTGGACTGAGCCAATATAGTATATTCTTCTATTTTCAAAATATAGTGGTTGCTTTGGAATCATTTGATAAGATATTTCAATCAACATCACTGTATCCTTCAATGACAGTAGGAAATCTTTGATAATGTAATATGAGACTCATGATCCTTTTTAGGTATCTCATGACTCTTTCGATAGCATGGCAATGCTCCATACTATGTCTACTGATAAACCTGCACAATAATCCCATGATGTAGACAATGTCGGGTCTAGTACATTCAGTGGCATACACGATGCTGCTAATGATGCTCGCATATTCAATTTGTCTAACATTTTCACCAGTGTAATTGAAAAGTTTCACACTTAGATCATATGGTGTGCAAGCACGTTTATAGCCAAAGTATTTATGTTTCTTTATGATTGTTTCAACATAGTGAGACTGATCCATAGAAGTTCCATTTTTTTGACCTAGTAATCTGATTTCAAGGATTACAGGTCGCTCTCTCCGAGAATCTTTCATTTCAAAGTTGTTACACAACAATGTTTCACAATATTTATACAGGCATGAATGTTTTGAGTCAAATATGAGTAGGTCGTCTACATAGAGACATAAATGATAGTGCAAATGTCATTTTTTCAAATTTGTAAGTAAATACATTTGTCATTTTCAAATTTGTAGTAATGACATTTGTCCCTTTCATATTTACTTTAACTGTCATTTCGAATATAATAAAGTTATCAAGACTTTTCATGTCATTTCTTAGGAGCTTGTTTTTAAGGACATACAAGGATTATCTAACACACAGACTTTATTCTGTCCTTTAATTACAAACCTGCAGTTGTTTCACATACATTTCTTTCTTCCGAATCCACCTTTTCAAAAAAGTCTGTTTTAACATCCATTTGATTGTTCACCTGATGGAGATTAAATATCACTAGAAGGAGTTAAAATAGGGATTTGCTGTTAAAATAATTTTCAATGTTTTAAAACTATCCTCTCGTTGAGGATTTAAACACCCGTTTGTCAAGTGAGGGTGTATTTTTTTTTCAAAGGGAATAAATAAAATAGAGAAATAAATAAGGTAATAACTTTGGATTAAATAATTCGAGTCATTATAATTATAAGCAAGGGAAATTTTCCAAATATTATGAATCCAAAGTATTTACACAACAACAGATGATACATGAAACCCATTCAACTAGTGTAATACTGACTATATTAGTAAAGGTACAGTTTTCGCAGTTCAAATTAAATGTTAATCCAAAAAACATATGTTTCCCTCTATGTCATCCTAATCTGATCATTCTTCAAAAAAACTATAGCTATACACCCTGAGTCATCTCCACGCACCCCGTGAGATCCTCCTAACATAGCTCCAGTCAAGCATTCTCATCTACATTCCCATCCGTAGGATACGAACTGGTAGGATCGTCCTGGCTCTCATCTGAGGGAAAAGCCCAGATTTCCACAATAGTTGTAAAGGGTCACCAACCGAAATTAACAGTTAACCCATAACATTTACGTTTTCAAATGCACAAAATAACCTTTCAACTAAGCATGCACCTTCAAAGGATTTTCCATATGCTAAAAGTTCATATCATGCTAAGCCAATTAAAAAATGAATCAAAATAAGTTCTCAATCCATCAAGTAATACATAACTAATCAAGACATTGATAAATCATGAGCAATCTGTTATCTAACTCAAAATAAGAATTTTCTACTAAGCCAATCGATTTCCAAATCGATTTCCTGAAGGTTTTTTAGTGAAATTTGAACTCTGGGCTTAATTCATGGATTGGGAAATCGATATTGAATGAATAATGAGCCCTGACTTAATGCCAATCGATTCCAAATCGATTTTGTTAGTTTTGGCTGAATTCCTGTATGGCCAAATCGATTTCTTAAGTGGTTTTGAAAAACATATTTATAAAATCGATTGGCAAATCGATTATGTCAAATTAGGGAAGTCCCTGTAACCCATCCAATCGAGTGGGAAATCGATTTCCCTGCACACTCTTCCAAAAATACATAAACTAACTCAATACATTCATACACAATTCCACATCTTAACACTTAGCATTCCCACACAATCACCACGACAAATTGAGTTTCGAAAGAGTTTTACAACCCATCACACTTACACACAATAATCAATACATAACACTTAATCATAACTTGATTCAAACACGACTCGTGTGCCAAGCACCCTAATGCGATGCGTATATGCCAAAATGCATTGACTCCGAATTCCAAACCAAAACCCTCCTCGA
>PGWS01037210.1:0-39379 GCA_002896235.1 Cicer reticulatum | reverse complement strand
TATTTATTATGATTTAGTAATTAATATAAAATATTGATGTTATATTTATTTATTTTATGATTTTGACTATTTTCTAATATGATGATGTGAGTATTTTGAAAAATAAGTATAATTGTAGAGATTATTTTGATTATTAGTAATATGAGGAAGATAGTTTTAATTATTAGTAATATGTTTTTTTTATATTGATTATTTTAATTACTCTAATTACTCTAATTTATAAAATATTAGTAATGTTTGAAAAACTGTGTTTGGAAAAATATTAAAAAGGAGATTAAATAATTATTAATTTTGTTTTAGCAAAATAAAAATGATAATAGTAAAACAAAAACATAAATAAAGGGACCAATAAGTTTGATTCATGTGTGAACTCTAATTGTTAGTAAAATAAAACAAACAAAAAAGGGAAGGGAGTTGGAAGGGCAGCCGTAAAACCAAAGAGAAAACACAACAATAACCTATTGTTTGACACCGGTGATCGATAACTGTTTCAGAAAACTTTCTTCATCTTCGCCCAAATTTGAAATTCGTTAGTTTGCACCGTTCTCCTTCACCGTAATCCCGATTTGAGTGAAACCAACACCAAAATGACTGTGTGAAAAGTGTCTATATTATCCAATGATTGGTTTTCTGATTTCTAATCAATAGAAGGACAAAATATCAATGAACAAAGGCTGTTTGCTTGTGGAATCATATTCGTGTGTGAAAGCGTCGAAAAAAGGTAAGGGGTGAGAGAGCGTTTGAATTCATGAGTATAATATATTGTGAGATGAACGGGAAAACCGTATTTCTCAATGATTCATCTGAGGCTCGCTACGTACGGCAGTAGCCCTTTGAGTGATAAATTAATTAATAGGCAAATAAGAAAATTGTGAGATTAAAATGTGTAATAGAAATATTTATAGGGTGTTGATTGATTTAATTTCGTTAAATATGTTATATTTGATATTATTGTGATATTTGATATCATTGTGATACTTGATTTCAAATGAATTTGGTGCATATTTTTGATAAATGATTATGTGATGCAGGTAGAAAGTAAGTTTATTTGATGATGATGTGTATTTATGATATAAATGTGATAAGTTAATGTGATGCTAATGGAGAGTTTGGTTGATGATAGTGATTCTATAAATTGTGATGAGTTTATGGTGATGATATGATAATGTAGTGATTGTGAAATTTGGTGATAGAAGTTGAATAACCCATATTGGTGAAATAATTTTGATTCCAATATGTGTGGAGATATGGTACTTAATGAGTATCATAAGCATAGGGGAGAAAATAATAGACAATTGTGAAGTAAGATTATTTTCCCACATATAGGTAGTGCTGACAACCTAGGATTCCGGAAGTACAACTGAATGAGCCTGACGTGTGCAGTCTACTATGAGCCTTAAGGCAAGATTGTTAGACCTTGGAGGTATTCGGGTGGGAATTCCAGTGACTTAGAGGTGGCACTCCAAATGTGGCAAGCTTAACCAGACATGCGTTTACTCGAATCGCGTCATAATGTGTCTCGGGTGTTGAGAGGATCTATGAGGAGAGGGCCAATTTGAATGTCCCGTCCACGAGATGGTGGCAAGTATCAAACTCCTAACCAAGTACTTCAGGTTAGAATGGGTACCACAATGTGAATAGAGTCTAATCTCATGCATAACAGGCATCCTCTCCTTGTGATTGTTTGTGTGATTGATGGTTTTCAAAAGCGATAATAATTCTCTTAGACGATTTAATGTTATAAGTAAGGTATTGATTCCTTAATGATCTTAACTTTTTAATGTGATATTTTTCTTGAGCAATGTTTGTGTAATGATATGGTTATGTGATGATTGTTTGCGTGTTCTCTTACTTAATATTATACTATTACATGATTTAAAATTCACCTCTTACGTTGTTATTGTTAGACTGACTTGGCCCTGCGTTTTGCGAAAATCGGCAGTTGTTACAGATTTATGAGTCTTGAAGTCAAGCTTGGGAGACCCGTCTGATAGGTGATACCGGGAATAAGGGTTGTAATTTGTATTTTATTTATTTAATTTTAAACGAATTTTTGTGTGAAAACCTTTTAAGTACTAGTAAGTTATTTTAATTAAATCAAGTAATTATATTTAAATCAAACTTATTGAGATTGTACTATTTTATAGGATTAAAGAAGTTTAAAGCGTCCCTTTTGATTTTTGAGAAATGTGATATCCTAAATTAAAAATAAAAGTTTTTTTCCTTGGAAATAGATTTTATTTATCCGGTGCGAACTTTATAAAAAATATGGGGGATTTAGGGTGTCACATTTCCCGGTCAAAATAATATTTCCTAATTTGAAAATCACATTCAAATCCATAAATAAACTGAATTTGTTCTTGCCAATGGCGCTTGCTTCTTCATCACCTGCCAAGCAGAAGTTTCCTGATAATGGAGTCAAACACACACTAAGTAAGAATTTCTTTATGGACTACACCATATATATAAGATTAAGATTGTGAATTGTCATGATCATAGTTTGAATTGGAATTCTGATTGTTTGTCATCATAACATATCAATAGATAAAGAAAACTTTTGAAATTGAAAGAAAATCTAAGATGATTCTATTTCAGCACAATCAAAGTAAAGAGGGATGAACTCACTCTAATACCATCCAAATAGTCTCGAAGCAGATTTTGCTTCACAAAATTGAACAAAATTCTGTTATAATTCACCTCGGTAATTTAGTACTTCGTTCTGTGATAGGCTGTATAATTATGATTTACAGCCCTTCGAGGAGGGTTTTGATTGGAATTCTGAGTCCATGCATTTTGGCATATACGCATTGCATTAGGGTGTTTGGCACGTGAGTCATGTTTGATTTAACGTTATGATTGCGTGTGTATACTCAGTTGTTGTTGTGATTGTGCCTTAATTGCTAAGTGCGATTGTTTTGGATTTGTTGTAAGTGTTGATTGATTAAGAAACCTTTTCGAAACTCAAGTTGTTGTTGTGACTGTGCCATAATTGCTAAGTGTGATTGTTTGGATTTGTGTGTAAGTGTTGATTGATTTCGAAACCTTTTTAAAAGCTGAATTATGTTGTTTTTTGTTGTTTTCTGATGTGTATTCGAATACAAGAAGGTTTTATTCGAATACAGATGTCCTGATTTGGCTACTGACTTATGAAATAGCAATGTAGTCGAATACAGAAAGGCTTGTAGTCGAATACAGACATCCTGTTTTTGCTACTGACTTCTGAAACTGCCTTGTATTCGAATACATAGATGTTGTATTCGAATACAACAGTGCATTTTTGTTTAAAACTTCATTTTTCAACTTTGTTTATGCATGTTTGGCATATGAAAACCCTTTCAAGGTGCATGCTAAGTTGAAAGGTTATTTTATGCGTTGAAATCTAAATGCTATATGTTAATTGTTAATTTGGGTTGGTGACCCTTTACAATTATTGTGGAAATCTGGGCTTTGCCCTCAGTTGAGAACCAGAATCTTCCCACTGGTTAGTACTTGTTGGATTGGGAAGGTAGTTGGACATACCTGCTGACGTTGTGCAGAAGTCCTGCGGGGCGTGTGGACATCACACCGAGTTGTATAATTTTGTGGTATGATCAGATAGGTGTTGTATATGGATATATGTCTTCCTTTTTGGGAATGTATTTATTTTTAATTGGAAAGTTGTACCTATACTAATATTGTCAGTTGACATTAATTTTGATGGGTCCATGTACCACTTTTTGATGTGAACTGGGAAAGTTAAGATTCTTGGCAGTGTTATTGTACAGGTGTCCTGCCAAGAATACCCCAGGGGTATGTGCTACGTCTGATAGGTCTCATAGCCCCAATGCATTTTGCTGTTTTAAATATTTTGGATTTTTATTTCAAACTATTTCCGCTGCTTGTAAATTTTGTTGACTTTTGTCGTTGTGTAACGACTTGAATATTTATCCAAAAGTATTTATTCCTTTATTTTCAAAATTCGATTTTTGGTTTTAAAAAAAAAAAGGTGTTACAGCCTCTGCCTCTACTCTAACTGAGGCATCCTATGCATCTTCCTATGCTCCATTCATCTCGAACACCAACCTTAAGGGTACAAGATAGTTGATCCTCTCGGGAGTAAGCTCCGTGAGATATATTACTCCAGCTTTCCTACTTGTCATCACTACCCTCCCCATACAAGTATCCTTGCTTGATATGGGGTCGTATATCCAAGCAATCGGCGAATGTCGGTCAGGAAAGTCTAGCAATGTTTTTGTCGTCAGGATAATAGTTGGTGGAACGAACTCGGGTATCATCTATTGTGAAGCCCAATTTCCCCAATAATATAAAGGGTCACCAACCGAAATTAACAAATAACATTTAAAACTTACGTCATAACGACAAGCAATATTACTTAGTAATTTCATCATGATAACAAACAATAACAGAGTATGTAAACACAATTATCATATTATAACAAACATGATTTGCGTGCCAAACACACTAATACAATGCTTATATGCCAATGCACATGACTTCGGAATTTCTAAACCTTCCTCGAGGGGCATAAATCATAAAAGTACCGGCTCTCACAGATCAGTACTAATTATCGAGGTGCCACCTATCAGAGATCAGCATGATTTACTAGAGTGTAGTCTATCACGGACCTACAAAACAAATAAATTCTCGTAAGGATAAGATGGACCAATCAACTCATGGAACCATCACATGGCCCATCACGGTCACCACTAACTCTGTGTGCGCATCACAGTCAACACTAATTATGAAATGCATTAGCATACTCTGACTCTTTCACAACATTTATTATGTAAATGTAGCTATTGAAAGACTTCCCTTTTAATACCTATTACGCGCTAATAATTTTTCAAACTTTTCAAAGGGCATACTCAAGACATATTATCCTCAATAAAATTCATAACATATAGCAACACGTATTATCACTTAAGAATGCATCATCACATCAATGTTAATCATCAGATAAATCACACATATGAGGTCCCTATGTGCAAATTTAATATTTAGAAGAAGGCTTTACCTTAGTTATAGCTTTTAAGTAATCACTACCATAATTAGACAAAGCAAAAAATCTCGTTCATGCCGACACCTTTAATTTAATAGTGTTTGACTTAGTCAAATTTAATCCTTACACTTTAGTCAAATTTATTCCTTTCAAAATATATTAAATATTTTGTTTCTTTTCTTATCAACAAAGCTTGTATTTTAATTTATAAAACTTGGAATCTTTTTTAAAAAAGATCAAATTCTAACTCAATTCCCTAAACACACAAGTATACATATAAAAACTTTGAAATAACAATTTACTAACTTTCCTTAAAACACAAGTTCAAAGATTTGATAATCACATGTATACATTCCTGATCATCAATCATAACAACTATTTTTGGAAATTAATAAACTAAGAAAGTCATTTTTCTTTAATCACCACAACAACATTAATATATCAGAGTTCTCCTCACTGCTAACTTGGTGCCAATGGTCTTGATTCCTTTTCGAGACTCAAGGAGCTAACTACATAAAAATAAATATTTATAACAATTAGTTCACAACTACAATTTATTCAACCACAACAAAATTCCAAAATTATATATGTTTCACACCAAATTTTTAAAACCAAATAATCTACATTATTAGTTAAAACTAAATAAAACCAATATTTTCCAAATCAACATACACACACTCGATTATTAAAGCACAAACAAATTTGAGTTAATAAAGTACTTTAAACTTTTTTCTTTTTAAACTCAGTCTAAAAGTTATTAAAAAGTAACATTTTTAATTCTTAACATTTTAATTTCAATCTAACTTTTTTGCTTAAACTCTTTAACTTAGTTAAAATTTGAATTTTTTTTACAACTTTAACCACTCTAATATTTTTTTGTAAAATTTCAACTTCAGTTCAAACTCATTTATTTGAAAATAATTCATTACTTAATTCAAACACATCAAAAATCATTTTTTTAACTATTACTGACAAAATCATCAACAACAATAACAACAATACAACAACAAAGGATTTGTTAAAAACTCAAAAATTTCACTCATACCCCCCACTATATAAAGTTTAAGAATTTAGAAAAAAAGAAGGAAGAAGTAAGTATTTCACCTCAAATAAATTTGCTCACAAGCACCACCTTGTAGAGAGAAGCAACATTCCTTCCTAAACCCTCCTTGAATGGAGGCTTTGATCTAGTAGAAAAATAGGAGAGTTTGTTGTTTTTTTTTTTTGTTTTTTAAACCAACACAGACTCTTTTTTTAAGAAAGAAGAAGAATGGGAGGAAGAAAACAGAATGATGAAAATATGAAGGAGAGGGTTGCTCGTTTCATTCTTTTAAAAAGGTTGCTCCTAAATACAATATATATATATATATATATATTATATAAATATAATATATATATATATATATTATAGTTAAAATATTTAATGTATATTATTAAAATTAATCATTATAACAATTAATCACTCTTACACACATCACATTACTCACATCTCAATCTAATTTAATAAAAATATCTACTTCCGTCGCAACTCAATTTGGCATGTGAATTTATCAGTAACAAGTGACATTTTAAAATTTTGATCAGTAATAAAGTTTTTCGTAATTTTAATTAAATTATACTTTAATAAGTAATTTTAATCGGTTCTAAAAAATATAATATATACCTATATTTCAAATGTATTACTAACTCTAACAAAATATATCTTTGTTACTTAATTCATAAAATAAAAATTGGGTTAAAGGCATAAGCAATTCAACACAAAATACAATAAAATTGTACAAATTAGAGTTTAGAAAATCCAAAATCTTACAAAAACCCACGTAGACTATGTACATGGAAACCTTTGCTCAATTCCGTTTGCAAAAGATTAGGATCCTAGAGGAATAAATTTGTTAGGATTAATTCTACTCTTAATTGCATTCTCGTATATTTATCTATGTTTTCGCAAGATGCTTGCGAAGGTACAAAAGTTTATTATCAAAATTCAGAGAAGGTTCCTATGGGGTGGCTCCAAAGGACAAACCAAAATAGCTTGCGTTTGTTGGTTTTGTGGTGGTAAACCTAAATAGGTGGGTGGTCTCGGGGTGGAAAATATGTGACTTTTCAACCAGAGCCTTTTGGAGAAGTGGATATGGATGATATTAACCGGTGAACCCTCACTTTGGCTTCACGATATGGTAATGAAGCTATGATTTCACCTGACCGCGGGAACCTCGGGCTCGTTTTGCATGGTGGAGAGATATTGCCCATTTAGGATATGATTTTGTTTTAGAGGCTTCTTAATTTTCAGATGAGGTTGTAAGACAAAATGGAAATGGATCGGTGATTTCTTTTTGGCATGATGAATGGGTAAGGGACTATATCTTTGTGAAGAATTTCCTAGATTGTACTTGATTGAAAATGGAAGATACTCGAAAGTGGTCAGCATAGGGCACTGGGACGATGCATCATGAATTTGAGATATTACTTGGAGGAGAGCACTATTTGTTTGGGAACAACAGTTGTTGGTAGATTTATTTGACCTTCTTGCTGGTGTGTCGATATCTATGGCTGACGACCAATGACCATTACACTATTAAATCAGCTTATGACGCTCTTTTAGCAAAGTTGTCGTTGGTGGCTAAGCTTTCAACGAATGAACTTAAAACCCAAAAAAGGGTATGGGGAAGCATTACGCTAGCTAAGGTGGTCTCCTTCCCTTGGAATTGCTTTTAGATAAAGTACCAACTCAGAAGAACTTGTTTCATCGCCAAGTTATTCGTGATTTAGGGGCATCTATGTGTGTATTTTTTGGGATGGCTCTAGACTTAGCCAATGATATTTTTTGACATGTTATTTCTCAATGCAGGTGTGGTACAAAGTCTTTAGGTGGATTTGATGGATTATGGTAATGCCACCAAATTTATTTGGCTTGTTTTCAATATTTTGTTCTTTTGGAAATACTGAAAAGAGTTAGCGTAAACTAGCTTTGGTGTGACACTCGGTAGTGTGGCTCATTTGGAAATCAATGAATGACGATATCTTCTCTGCTAAGCCTCAACATGTGGAGCATGAGGTGAATCGGGTTCAATTTAATTCTTGGAAGTGGTTCTTGGCCAAATTATCAGAGTCATCATGTACTTTTTATGAATGAGTATCACACTCGTCCTTATGTTTGACCCATTAGTCGCTTTAGTGCAGTTTGTAGTCTTGATTCTCTTGATATCCAAACCTTCCTTCTACCTTCTAGGTTTGATCGACTCACTACAAGAAAAAAAAATGTTTTGCGGCGGTTAAAAAGGGGTTTGCGGCGGTTGTAACCGCTGCAATTTGATGTTTGTGACGGTTCTGCAACTGTCGCCGATTCGTGCGTCGCGAGGCCAGTTTGCGACGGTTCACAAAACCGTTGTTCCAACCGTCGGCAACGTTTGCGACGGTTCCTAACCGCCTCTAAATACAGTTTGCGACAGTTACAACCGTCGCTAAAACACACTCAATCTTATTTATTTTTAAACAATTACGACAGTTACCAACCGTCGCTATATTTATTAAGAGGCAGTTTGAACCGTCGCAAACCTAATAATTTTAAAAAAAAATTATGATACAATTTTTTCCTATTTTTAATCAATTAAAATAAAAAATATATTCATAAATACCATCCACATAATTTAAATACATAATTAATAACTATTGTACCTAAATCCAATTTATATAATTTTTTCAAAAGAAATAATACCAATTCATACATTGAAGTTAACTAAAACAATAGATAAAGTAGTTTAAATATTCAAAACATTAGAGGAGTAGCTAAAAATACAAAAACAACTCCATCAAACTTAGAAGTTCATCCAAATATCTAATTAGTCCCTAATGATGTTGTTCCACGATCATCAGATTGGTGGCTGGACTCAGATGAACGTCTACCATCTATTGGCGATTCTATGTCCATTGCCTGAAGAAAAAAAAAAGAGTATATATTAACCTCAACAAATATTGATAAATATTGTCAAAACTAATTAACTAAATTTCTCTTATAGCTATAAGAAATCTTTACACAATTGATATTTTTAATCAAAGACAAACAGTTCTCACAAGATTTTTTAAATAGGTTTGCTATGAAAACAATTTTACCTGTTTGTCTCTAGAATTTTGCATTTGCAACAAGAAAGCAATTTGCTCCTTCAACATATCAATGGTGCACTTGGTAAAAAATAGTTCAAACTTGAATTGAATTGAATAGTTCAAACTTGAATTGAATACTACAGGACATATAGTGTAGGAGAAAACAATTAGAAGGAAAAGAACTCTTCTACGGCTGAAATATTTGAAGAACCAAAATCGAAGCTGAAATTATTGATAGGAGTCGTATGCTTTCTTGATATCCAATATCGCAACAATCAATGAAATTCATTCTAAAATGGAACTAAAACCTAAAGGCAACAATCACTAACAAATTAACAATATGTAGGTCATGAGATTGAAAACTTACCAAGTGAAAATGAACAACACTCAAATGAGATCCAAAATCAGTGAATCTAATTCTGAAAAATTCCTGAAATTTAAAACATTGCAAGAAAAAATTCACGAATGAAATCGAATCAAGATCGAGAAAGAGATGAGAGTCTGTAACTTAGACTACAATAAAAAAAATAAAAATAAAAAATAAAAGACTACCAACCTTTAGAACAAATAACCTTTTTTTATCAATTTCACAACTTTACCTACCACACAAGTTCAACTAGCAATTCAAGTAAAGGCAAAAAACACAACAATAGGCTCCTATTACAAACCTAAGAGACCTTAGAGTAAAGCCTTATCACTTTCATTCTTCTCAATGCCATGGAACTCTAGCTCTAGTTATGTTGTGTCTACTAGTGTTGTATTAATCATCAATGCTTCTCATCAGTAATCCAAATTAGTGTTGTATTAATCATAAAATTTGTGTTCACCTTTGCTTTTGTCATATCTCAGCAATGCAGATTATCCACATGACATCATCAAGGTGTCTCTAGATTCATTATTAGATGAACTCTTGTAATAGAAGTACAATACCAATTGTATGATTGCCAAAATAGTACCAATCTCATTTGGTACCTAAAATATCAAACACAAATGTAGGTATACAAATATAAGCCAACAAAATAAACATTTGAGTTCCAAAACTAAAATGAATATTTCAAAAAGAAACAAAAAAAAAATGAGCTGAAAAAAGACTCTTACATAAAAGAAAGCATCATCACTGAGCAACTCATAAAGAAGGAACGAGGCGCTTATTACGAATGTGGAAAGTGAAAGACAAAATGGCATAAACTGGAGACTCTTCGTGCGAATGACCAATTTCTGTGAAATTATATAGATAAATAATTTCACCAAACTTGAAAACTAGCAAAACTAATAAAACTCAATATTACATTTGATATATCTATGAAGTGTAAAACTTACGATTATAAACAATGGAGAGGCAAACATTGAAATCAGAGAAGCACAACTCAAGAATCCAACAAACATTCGACGCATGGAACTATAGGTTATTTTCAAACTCCCAACTAGTATGATCCCAAATATTCCCAAAACTGCCAGCAATAATCCAAACATTCTCACCTATCAAATGACAATATACAATATCACATATCAGTAACAATTAACAAACCTATGTTTTATGTAAAAATTTGTTATAAATTTCCATAGTATCAATAAATTAACCAAGCTTTCTTGCTTTCTCATCATACACAAAGAACAAAACAATGTACACAAACTGAAAAAGCTGCTCCAATTGAATTAACTGTTGTAACCAACACATTATTAGGTGATATAAAAGGTGTTCCAAACCACAAGCAGTTCAATAGAGAATAAATATATGGCAATCTTGAGAACATTTATGTTGACCTATTTATGATAATTCTCCTAATAGTGGGTTTATTCTTCACAACAGAATAAAGAGTTAATAGTCAAAGGATAAACATCAAATTCTTATATGCTCAATTTTTTTATTTAAAAAAATTAATTTATGAAAACTTACATTGGGGAAAGAAAAAGTATCAGTAATACCAGCTGTATCCATGTGATAAAAATATCCATGACACATAGAGAAAGAAAAAGTACCAACAATACCAGTTGCATCCTTGCCAACTTCACAAATGGAATAACCATTAAACCGAGACATGATAGGTTGCAAATTGTTTCATGATCATAACTTTAAACACTTGAAACATCAACTCGTCATTATCTGTGTATACAAAACTAACCCATACACTAACATATTCTAAACATGGGCAAAATGATAGGTTGTAATACTAATATGCTTGGTTAAAATTTGGGATTGTATATAAGTTTGTATCTCTAATCTTAGCTAGCATAACTTGTAAGCTCACCTATTATCCATAGTGATCAGTGTGTTTAGAAGAGAACACAAATTGATAAATGAATGCAAATGAAAATACCAAATCGCAGAAAAGAGAACATAAATGGAAGAGAATATAAATATCAGAAAACAGAAAATAAGTTGAAATAGATACAATACACAGAAAACTGAAAGTACCTCGTCGTTCGGTAACACTACATGCGACCGTTCTCCTCCTAATTCACAGAAATGGCATTCAAAGCAAAAAATCAGCACCCTTAGAACAGTGTAATCAAAACCCTAACAACGGAAGGGAAATCGTACCATAGGTTGCAACAAACGGAGATCAAATGGAAAGCTAGTAAGAGATAAAAGTGAAATTGTGAGAGAAAGGATATTTAGGGGAGATTGAGGTTTTAGGTTTTAGGGAAGCAAATCAAAATGCCGAGACTTTGGAAATCACGGTTTTGAAGAAAATTTCTTGTAAGTTAGGTGTCGCAAACCCTTTGTAATGAAGAAAATCATATTCTAAACAAGAACACAAATAAAATGCTCAGCTAATGAGATTCATTATCAACCAACACCAAGCATTCAATCGCATAAAAGATAAATGTCATGAAGCTTGCCGCAGAGAAGAGAAATTGCTTCAATTCCAGATATGGAGAGATCAAACTTCCGCATAGGGAGATCGAGGGGTTTGGTAAATTTGAAGGAAACAAATTTGGGAGAAAGGGGTTTTTGGTTTTGGGAGAAAAGGGTCACTGAGATATGAGAAGAATTTTAGAGAGCGGGACTTGCAAAAAATGGGACGCGGGATTGGAAAAAACTAGCGCCTCTTGGTTTTGCTTAGAAATGCAGCGGCAGTTGTTTAACACCGTCGTAGGAAGTGTCGCAAAGAGAGAGCTGCAGCGGTTTTTTGGCACCCGTTGCAATCCATCTGTCGCAAAACTTAAAATTTCTTGTAGTGACTGCCTTTAAAAAAAATTGATATCAAACACAGAAACACAAACAAACACTTTTCCAAATTTCTCACTAGTGATAACTAATTTTGTTTTTTGTACATAACTACGAAAAATAAAACAAAATCATATTTTGTTTGAGGATTGCAACAAAGTATTCCTTGAGACATGAGGAAAAAAAACACAAGCATCACAAACCCTTTTGATATATACAATTACATAACTGAACACACATTTGGGTTATCATCATTAAAAAGCACCATCATCATTAAAAACCACCATCATGGAGATTTAGGGTCACCAACAGCTTGAGGGACATTCCTAACGAAACCCGTTGGCGCTTTCATGTCGTAGGCCCCAAGTGCATAAGAATAAGTCACTAAATTGTAAGGAACAAAGGGCCAAATGTCAGCCGTTTTTCCTGTGTTCTTCACTTCTAAGACTTCATTTGCATCTATAAAACCAGTCACGGTTAATCTTTGTAGCTTTTGGTTTACATTAAAAGATTCTACCCCTGAAACACAATATTTTCATAATTAATAGAAGATTTTGGTGACAAAGTGTTTTGGTGTTAGTTTGGGAGAACCTAAAGCTACAAAAGATAAGTTAATATGCAATTTTTTTTTCTTAAGTTTTAACCATTTAATTGTTAAGTTAATGAGATTTTGATAATTTGGAGTTAGACTAAGTAAAAATTTTACTCTCATCAAATTTTATAACGGTTAGAATTCAAACTCAGATTCTTCTGATAAATTTTACAAAAAAATATCGATCATTTGAGCTAAATCACTTGCTTAAATTTATTAGTCACAAAAAGTTGAATTAAGCAAATAACAACAAATATGAAAAATATAGGTATCTTAGAATTTTGCAGCATAATTTCAAGTAAGTCATCACTACACCAAAAATGACATTTTATAGCGCGCCTTTTATAGCGCTTATTAAATACAAGCGCTGTTGTATAAATATTTTAAAAATAACGGAGGATACAACACTTTTTTGACAAGCGTTGTGGAAAACGCGCTGTTGTAGGATCATATAGGGTTACATAGCGCTTGCACATAATGTTTACAAGGCTTTTACAGCGTTTTTCGTTTTTTCAAAAGCGTTGTAAACTGAAACGCCCTCACATTTTACAGCACTTTGGAGCACCTTAAACACAAGCGTTGTAAAATATAGTGATCCCACCTTATGTTACATAGCTTTTAAAGCGCTCTTTTGACAAGTGTTGTAAAAGACTTGCGCTTTCACATAATTAAATGACCTATTAGAGCGTTTTTTATACAAGCATTGTAAAAGACTTGTGCTTTCACATAATTAAAGGACCTATTAGAGCACTTATTATACAAGCGTTGT
This sequence comes from Cicer reticulatum, assembly GCA_002896235.1. NCBI lineage: Eukaryota > Viridiplantae > Streptophyta > Magnoliopsida > Fabales > Fabaceae > Cicer > Cicer reticulatum. The sequence goes on along the minus strand of PGWS01037210.1, from coordinate 25,746 downwards.
AAAATCATTTACTTTAAACAAATAAAAACAAATTTAAAACAAACCCTACGAACCCTTATCTCCTCTACTATGCGAACCATCCTCTCGTCTACCGTGCGCCCATCTACTGCTCCTCCTTTAAAAAAAATTGGATACGTTGTCTGAGGTACTGTTTTTATTAATTTGTTGTTGTCACTAAAACTATAAATCATATAAAATCTATTCTTTTTTGAAATTTGTTGATCTGTTCTGTTTTGAAATCAGACTTGGACCTTGGTTTCCATTTTCCAATATTAGACATGTGTACTATATATTGGTATAATGTTATTAGTAGCTTATTATTTGTGTAACTGCATTTATATAGGTCATATAAAATGGACTGGAAATTGATGTCTGTCAATCGATTGTCAAAAGAGTATGAAAATAGAGTGAATGAGTTTGTTGAGTTTGCAGTGAAGAATGCAAAAGATCCAAATAGAGTCGTTTTTCCTTGTTTAAAATGTTGTTTTGGAAAACGCTTTAGAGAAGATGAATTGGAAGGACATTTAGTATGGCATGGAATTGATCAAAGCTATAAATGTTGGATAAGACATGGTGAGAAAAAAAAAAGGAAATATTAAATTTGTGAATGGTTCGACATATGCTTCAACTGATTTCGACACAGATACATATGAGCTGGACTGAGTTGAGGAGATTGCAAAAGCAGTTGAAGAAGATCTTTGGGATTGTCCTAAAATGTTTGAGAGTTTGTTGAGTGATGCAGAGAAACCATTATATAATGGTTGTACAAAATTCACAAGACTGTCGGCGATATTAAAGTTGTACAACTTAAAAGCGAGTAATGGATGGTTTGATAAAAGCTTCACAGAATTATTCACACTCTTAAAAGATATGTTGCCAGATGATAATGAACTTCCCAGTCGAACCTACGATGCTAAGAGAATTTTGTGCTCTATTGGCATGAGTTACGAAAGGATTCATGCGTGTCCTAACAATTGATTTTATTTCGAAACGAATATGAATTACTAAAGGCGTGTCCGAAATGCAATGTCTCTCGAAATAAGAAGAAATAATCTACTCCAGCAAAAGTCGTGTGGTATTTTCCTATAATACCAAGATTTAGGTGCATGTATCGTAGTGAAAAAGATTCAAAACACTTGACATGGCATACAGATGAAAGAATTAGAGATGGAAAGTTTCGACACCTTGCGGATTCTCCACAATGGGCAAAAATTGATCACGAGTATCCTGAATTCGGGATAGAGTCAAGAAATCTACGACTTGTACTTTCTACTGATGGAATGAATCCACATGGTCTTCAAAGCATCTCACACAACATGTGGCCTGTGATTTTGTTGATTTATAACCTACCTCCATGGTTATGTATGAAGCGTAAGTTTATGATATTGTCTCTATTAATTTATGGACCCAAACAACCGGGGAATGATATCGACGTATACTTGACTCCTTTAATTGAAGATATAAAAAATATGTGGAAGACATGTGTGGAAGTTTATGATGGGTATAAGAAAGAATGTTTCAATTTGAGGGCTATGTTGTTCGGCCTAATTAATGATTTTCCAGCATATGGTAATTTATCAGGATATAGCATTAAAGGTCAATGTGCATGTCCTATATGGTAATTGGATGCGGTTGAAACATTGTAAGTAGAATGTATTTCTTGGACATCGTAGATTTTTACCTTATACTCATCAGTATCGTGGGTGGAGAAATGCATTCAATGGAAAATCAGAGGAAGATAAAGCTCCTTTAGCACCGATTGGATATCAAATACTTGAAAATGTACAAGGCTTGACCAATAAATTTGGCAAACCTATTGCGCGAGAGCTAGTCAAAACTGGGTGGAAGAAAAAGTCAATTTTCTTTGAATTGTCATATTGGAAGCCATTGTATATATAACATTTCCTCGACGTGATGCATATTGAAAAAAATGTATTTGATAGTGTTATTTGTACATTATTCAATGTTCCAGGAAAGTCTAAAGATGACATTCATGCAAGATTGGACTTGGTCGATATGGGAATAAGAAATGAATTGGGTCCCGTAAAGAAGGAAATCGCACGTATCTACCTCCAGCGGCTCATACTCTATCTAGAAAGGAAAAAAAAAATTATGTAAATTTCTATACAAAGTTAAAGTTCCAGAAGGATACTCTTCAAACATTAAAAATTTAGTTTGTATGAAAGACCTCAAGTTAAAAGGTTTGAAGACCCATGATTGTCATATTCTAATGGAGCATTTGCTACCAATAGGTATACGTTCCATTTTACCTGAAAAAGTTCGACGAGCCATAACTAGATTTTGTTTCTTCTTCAGGGAAATTTGTAGTAAAGTGATCGATCCTCAGAAATTACCGACATTGCAGAGGGAAATTGTTGTTACTTTGTGTGAGCTTGAAATGTATTTCCCACCCTCGTTTTTTTATATAATGGTTCCCCTTACTGTTCATCTTGTTAAGGAGACACAACTTTGTGGTCCAGCTTATATGAGATGGATGTATCCGATAGAACGATATATGAAAATATTAAAAAGGTATGTAAAAAGCAGAAGTCGACCAGAAGGTTGTATTGCTGAACGGTACATTGTCGAAGAAGCTGCTGAATTTTGTACTAAATATTTGTCCAATGTTGAATCCATAGGGCTTCCCATGTCTCGTCATCCGGAAAGAATATCAAGAGAAGGGATAATTGGAACGAGACTAATGACTATATCAAGGACATAATGGGAGCATGCACAATTGTATGTTTTGCACAATGATGATGAGGTTCAACCGTATGTTACAATGCACATGGATCAGTTATCTAGTTTGAACATGAATAAGAATCAAAATTGGATAACTAGAGACCACAATCGAAGTTTCATAACATGGTTAAATAATCACATAAAGTCAAAGTTTGATATAGACACCAGATCAATTTCACAGAGATTGAGGTGGCTAGCAAATGGTTCGAGTTTACATGTCTTTTCTTGCATCGGTTATTTAATTAATGGCTACACATTTTATACCAAAGAACAAGATGATCAAACCACTATGCAAAATAACAGAGTCACTCTCGTAGCTGAAGCGATACATATCTCAAGTGTAAAAGACAAAAACCCAATATATGCAAATCTATCATATTTTGGGTTTATCGAGCGCATATGGGAGTTAGACTACACAATGTTTCGTGTTTCCATATTTGGTTGCAAGTGAGTCAATAATAATAATGGCGTTCAGATTGATGAGTCATGGTTCTTGCTTGTCGATTTTAATAGAGTGGGATACAAAGATGAGCCTTTTATTTTAGCGTCACAAGCTCAACAAGTGTTTTATGTCACTGATCCTGTTGATGATAAATGGTTTGTTGTCCTATCGACCAATAAAATAAGTGATGATAACAATAATGATGAAGATGTTGGTAATGATCTTTTCTTTGCAACATCACAACCACATGAAATTGATTCAATTGACGATGGTTTATATCTTAGAGATGATCATGATGAGGGAATTTGGATTAATCCATCGTTTCGTATCGTTAATGGACAAACAAATGTGAATCTCGCCAGGAAAATAAGAAGGGCATCTTAATGTGTTTAATTTTTTTATATAAGCCATGTAATCTGAACTGAGTTCTTGTAATTTAATTGTTTGATATGCCAGAATTGAGCATTTTAGTATCTAGCTTGAACTGTAATTTAAGTGTTTAATTGTATAATCTTAGTGTTCATGTAATTTAGTGTTCGTGTAATTCAATTGTTTAATCTTAGTGTTTTATACTAAGTTCATGTAATTTAAGTGTACGTTTGACCTGCCATAACTGATTTTCAATTTATATTGAACTTGAAAAAGCTTTTTTGAGTACTGGGAATTTTTCTTGAACTTGAACTGATCATTCCAATATGAGTTGATCATGTAATTTAGCATTGATCTATATATATATATATAGGTATTTAACTAATTATTTAGAAAAAAATTTCAAATATAGGTATTTTACTTGAACTGAACTGAACATAAACTTATAATTTTACGGCGCTTTTGTCAATAAGCGCTATTAAAGGCTTAAAAAAAAATAAGGAGGTCACAAAGCTTTGTTTTATGCTAAGTTAAAGAGGTCTTTTAAAGTGCTTGTTGCAAAAGCGCTGTAAAAGGCTTTTAAAAATACAGCGCCTGTTACATAAGAAAACAAAGAGGTCTTTTAAAGCGCTTTTTGGAGAAGCGTTGTAAAAGGCTTTTAAAAAATAAAATAAGGAGGTATTTTACAGTACTTTTGGACAAGCGCTTTAAAAGGTTTCTAAAAAAGCGTTGTAATAGGATTTTAAAAAATAAAATAAGGAGGACTTTTACAGCGCTCTTTTAAAAAAGCGTTGTAATAGGGTTTTATATATAACAATAAACCTCTTCAGTTTTCTCTTCATTACGTAAACTTCACTACGCTTCAGTGTCCTCCTCGTCTTCAGTTTCCTCTTCATTGTGAATCCTATTGTCCCTACGAACCATATTGCCAACCATCTCCATTGCCAACCATCTTTATCTTTGTTATTATCTCTACGAACATTATTACCTACTCTTCTCATTGAAATACATAACTCTCATTACGTAGTTCTGCGAACCCTACTCTGTCCCACGAACCATTCGTATTTCTGCACATTCTCGCTGTTCCTTTTTAAATGAAGCCGTAACCCTACAAACCTTACGTATTTCTTCGCACTCTTCAGGTATTGTATTTATTAATTTTTTATTGTCGCTAAAATGCATGTTGAACTTATACTGCTATGTACTTAAACTACTGCATGTTGAACTTGTTGTAGATAAATGGATTCTAACAAGGCTTTGGACCGTCAAAATGAGGAAGTTGTCAACACTAAGACTTATGAAAATGAAGTCAAACGTGGTGCAACGATTATGCAAAATGTCATAAAAGCAAGAAGTAATGATATAAAATTTGAGGTATACTATACTTTGTTTGCTGTTTATTTTTTATCTTTTTTGACATTTATTTAAATTCATACAAAGTCTAAAGGGAATGACAAGAAGATTCCCCGCAACGAGTCAGTCACGTCACCAGAAAAGGTTTGTCACATTTATCCTGGTAGGTTTGTCATTTTTTTCAGATTCAATTAACTAACAAACTAATTAACCTCATTTTTTCAGATTCAATCAAAACCACCCGCATAGCAAACCTGCCAGAATAAAGCCACACCATAGCTGGATGTTCGTGCAAATCAAACCTGCCAGAATAAAGCCGCACCACAGTTGGATGTTCGTGGTAAAAATAAAGTTGACAAACTTCAAAAATTGGAGGGTAATAAAGTTGCCAAAATTCAAAAACTGGATCGGGGTAAATCAGTTGCTGCTCCTAAAATAAGTCATCCACGCCTTGCTCGATTTGGGTCGTGTCTTGACATACAAGAAAAAACGAATATGGACAACAACGATTCACGTATCATAAGCATGGAGAAAGCTATTTTCGGAGATGAGTGTGAAGAACTACTTGAAAAAGAGCACATATACGAACTTCTCAATCATAAGGAGCTGAGTGCTACTATCATCAGCTTATATATTAGGTAAAATACTTTATTTAAGATAAAAATTACTTTTAATTGCATTTATTGGTAATTAATTTAATTTATTGATAATTAATATAATTTGACATTTTTATTGAAGGTTTTTGTATGAGAAGTTGGTATGCACGCGCAAATTGTCAGATAGATTTTCATTCTTGTCTCCGCATAAGCTTTCAATGTTTAAACTCGATCCAATTAATGTAAAGAAATATGTTATAGATATCCTATTGGGAAATCAAGAGAAGGATAAATTGTTCCTTGCGCCATATAATTCAGGGTAATTATATATTCTTTATTTATATTTTTTTTAATTTATGAGATCTTAATTTATTAGTTGCGTAAATAAAATTGCCAATTAAATTTTTGTTGTTGTAGGGCACATTGGGTGTTGTTTGCAATCAATGCAACCTTTGAAGTTATATACTATTTAGATCCCTTGCACGGTCATTACAGCAATCACTCGGATATAAAGACTATCTTCGACACGTAAGTAATATTCATCTATTTCTTACATATATATATAAATAATGTGTTTGTTAATGCTATAATAATCACATTTATTTGATAGTGCTTTACAAGTTTTTCGAGCTCAAAGGGGTGCTACAGTGTCGAAGCAAAAGTCAAATAACATTACATGGATTCCAGTATAAGTTTGAAATATATGCCTTTAAAATTTCATTAACAATCAACGCAACAATATTTATTGACTTATATGTTTTATTTTATAGTGCCCTCGTCAAACTAACAACATAGACTGCGGGTACTATATATTGCGATTCATGAAGAAGATTATTAATATGAATCAAACTATAGTCCCAAAAACGGTAAGGTATTTTCATTATATTTTGATTTTCATATATAAACTATGTATATATTTGATTCTAACTTATTTATGTTCAAATTTTATATCGCACAGTACTTTGACAATTCCAGTCCAACATACTCTATAAGAGATCTAACTGATTGTTGTGAGCTGATTGTGTTAATATGTAAAGTTATAAAGTTATGTAGTTTTGTTGTTGTGAAAATGATTGCTAGATGAAAATTGATTATAAACTGATTGCTGGTTGAAAAATGATTGCTGGATGAAAACTGATTGCTGTATGAAAATGATTTTGGAAAAAAAATTAAAAAGACAACGCTTTCTTAAAAATTGTCATAAAAAAACCTGTTTCTACAAACAAGCGTTATTTTAAAAATTCCCTTTACAGCATATTTTAATAAAAATAGAAAAAGAATGCACCTATTACAACGCTTTTTTTAAAAAGCGCTGTAAAACTTGCATAAAAATGCACCTATTATAAAAAAAAAGCGCTGTAAAATGTACAAAAGAATGCACATATTACAGCGCTTTTTTGAAAAAGCGTTGTAAAACTAGTACAACAAGCAGCGCATTTTTAGAAGGGATTTACAACACTATTTTATTTTAAAGAGTGTTGTTGTATCTTTTTATAGCGCTAGATACTACAGCGCTTAATTTTTTGAAAAACTGCTAAAAATGGCTTAAAAAAAACACTATAAAATACTATTTTTCGCGTAGGGCAATTTTTCCGGACTTAAAAACTCAAGCACAAGTAATAATTTTATAATCTTAACTATCAAAACCAATTAGTAACCCATAATATTATACATCAAAATGATATCAGTGTTGACAACCATTAAAAAATAAAACAAAAAGGAAGACCTAAACAAGTGACGATTGCAAAACAAACAAAAAAACATGATATGACAAATAGACATACACATTGGAATTTTGTGGCATAATTGCATATTTTTTAAATAAGATTTTTGAAGTTGATGTTTTTAATTACTTAAGTGGAATAAATTGCAAATTGGGGAGGGAAAATGAAATGAATTTATAACCTATGTAGTTTGTGTATAACTTATGGCATTAGTTGTAGTGAAAATTATCTGAGTTTATAACATCTGAACTTTAATTATTTTTACTTTTTCTTTTCAATTAAGTGATAAATTTGACAAAAGTCATGTTAAGTTAGTCTCCTTATGAATTGATGAACAACAAAAACAAAATGCAAGGTTCTTATTTGGACTCGTGATATTTTAACCTTCACTACAGAGACCCAATATTTTGTCCCAACAAAAAAAAATGAAACTTCTATTTTATCTTATTATAGAAATTGCATACAAGTTGGAAGGATCATCTTTTTTTTTTTTTTTTTTTTTTTTTTTAACAAACAGAAATAGCATTTTCAATGCTAAAAAATATCATTATAAGAGAATATAATGTATAATATACGATTTCAAAGATGTGAATGACAACTGTACAAAGCAAGAAACGAAAATTAATTTTCAAGATGTGAACGACAAACAAAAGTTCCAAAGCGAACAAGAAACAAAAAACAAAATAAAGAATCAGAGCAAACATCAAAGCAAAAACGAAACACAATAAACAAAACAAAGAAGATGAACCCTAAACAAAACAAAGAAGATGAACCCTAAATAAAACATTGTATAGAGCAACCCATATAACATAGCAACAAACAATCAAACGCTAAAATATGAACAAGGATGCAAACCTGTCAGTAAACAATGTCGACGAATAGGAGACGAACACTGGAGAACAGGAGAAATAACGAGTGGAAAACGACACAAACTATGCTCTTATTGATGAATGAGAGAACGCGTTGACGGTTTGTTGACGGAAGGAGTGAATGAAAGAGAGATCACGTTGTTGATGGTGAAGATGAATGGAACGGCGGCGCAATGTTGAGATGATTTAGGGATTTAGTGAAAATGCTTGACAGTGTTGATGATTTAGGAATTTAATTTGGATTGGTGAAAAATGCTTGAGCTTCATTTTCTTCATCTGTCCATGCGTGTAAATTATGCTTGAAGTTGTTACAGCTTCTTTTCCTTTTTTTTTTTTAACTTACTTTAATTTTATATAATAAAAAATAATATAATATTTAAATATTAAATATATGTATATATATATATATTATATGTTATTAATATATTATTTGGAGGGAATTATTCCCACAAACAATTTCAAGAATGTTAAATTTTTAAATAACATTTTATAATTGTAGCATTTTATTCCAAACAAGATAACAATCGAAATGTTCTTATAAATATCTAAAAGAACAATTATCAAATATTGTAGAGTTATCAAAGAGACGTTTTAAAATTGTGTTCAAAAATATTTTAGAGAACATTTATACGGTATTGTAAAAATAATACTGGCAACAGACATAAAATGTTGCCTTATCTATTTTTAAGCAATATTTTATACATGTTGTTTAAAAAAATATTGTCAGAGACCATAAATGTTGAAGTGAATCTCCCTACTATTGTTGCCATCATTTGTTTTTATAACATAATTGGTTGAACTAGCAAGACCATCACCATTCTGTACGAAAAGATATGAATTGGAAAACGGGATTATGTAATATCAAAAGTATATTTTGAATAACAAGATAGTAAGTTCAAGTTTCTTCGATGAGAGTTGTAATATGACTATTAATACTATTTTGATTAAAAAACTATTTCTCCTTCTCAATTTTTTTCCAAAAAAATTAGTTTGTACATGTTTTTTTTTTAATTATATTTGCACATGTTTTTTGAAGTTGAGTAATGTTTCCTATGTTTTTAGAGTTGCAACTTGACAAATTTACAAATATTCCTAGGGGCTTTAGTTTATCTTTGGGCTTATATTGACTATATATATATATAGAGATGAAGCTGACAATAATTCAATGAAACAAAACATAATCCATAAAGAATTATGTGAAAATAATGGTGTTTCGTCAAGAAAAATATCTAATTTTGTTGTTAATAAGAAAACAATTTGAAAAACTAATTGAAAGTAAACAACGTTCATAATAAATGAAGATGATAATTTATGATGCACAAGATCAGCAAAAGTTGCAAGTGCAGAACATACTTATGTTTTATTGTATGTAAACATATATAACAAATGTAAATTTATTGCATAAACTTACTTACAATGGATTTTGGGGAAAATTGAAAAGAAAATATTACAAATTTTTGTAAATTAGACTCAAAATTTCTTAGAGAAATTCTCTGTCTAACTCTCCGTGTTATATATATATATATATATATATATATATATATATATATATATATATATATATATATATATATGTTTCGGTCAAACTTATTATAATACATGACGATCAGTACGTATTATAATACTTGTGCGTACCACTTAAAGTCAAGCTCACGATAGATTCGAAGTTGCTTAGAAAAAGAAGAAGGTTTTTTAAATTAAGTTCATGCATAGAAAAAGAAACAAATCTTACATACATAGGTGAGATAGCAACCATGTACCTAACAGGCTACCACTAAGGTTACTTGCTTAGGATATATCTCACGACCAAGCTTAAAAGTTTGTATTTGTTAATTTTGAGGTTTCAATATTTTTTTATTGCTCTAATTAATTAGTATGTTGTTCTGTTACATTATTCCACCAAAATAGTTCCAGAGTTAAAAAACGTCGAAAGAATTTTAAATAGGACTTCACATATCAATATTTATATTACTTTTGTTTATTATGGTTTGAAAGAGAACAAAAGTTTGAATCAACACTCCAACATATAAAATATTTATATGGTTTTTTTAATTAATAGGGAATGTTATAATAAGTCTCCTCAAGCCTCCAACATATAAAATATTTCTATGGTTTTTTAATTTTAAGTGAATGTTATAATAAGTCTCCTCGTGTATGTATCATTAAATAAATATAAGAATTGAAAGTTAAAACAAATTTTATTATAAAAAAAAAAAAAAATATTAACACAAATATATAAGGAAATATCTCAGCTCACCCTGCATCATTTTTATAAAATTATTACAGATTTTTATAAAATTATTAAATATCTCATATCAACTATACTGATTTTTATAAAATATTAAAATTATTTAATAATTAATTAAATAATTTCAAATAAATATATAATAAACATTTAAAAATATAAGTAATTAAATGTCAATAGTTAAATTTCACAACTACAAAATTTTGAATTTATATGAAATTTTGTGTGTTTCAAAATTATTATTAATATTAAGTTATTAAACGAATAAGCTTTGTTAGTCTTGGAGTAGACAGATCACACACACACACAGATATATATATATATATATATATAACAAGCAATTATCAAATACCCAAAAAAACAATCATATCGCAGTTACCAACGCCATATGAATAGCAAAACGAATCTCTTTATACAAACCTTCCAAGTCTTCCACAGCATTTTTAACTTTCCTTACACAACCTTCACATCCATTTTCACCCTGATATTAACTGTCTAAATAAAACACAAAATGAATTTTTGATTAATATAGACACAGAAAACCTCAATTGTGTGTGTGTGAATTAATTAAAGTGGAGAGACTTTAGTAAAATTAAGAAAACCTTCTTGGGAATACGTTTCTCCGGTGGTTTTAAACAAGCAGTGATACATTCTGAGAGATGTTTAAGTATACCCATTTGTGTTTACTCAAAGACCTTAGCAAGCGAACTTGTAGTTGAAAATAGAAAATTTGATACGGAACTTGATTGTTTGTGATCCTCACATCTATGATATTATATAGCAGTAACAATAAACCAGCAGTCATAATAAATTACTAATTTTCTGTAATTAATGTTACTTGCAAGTCAATTTAATGACATACTATGCATAATACTATACTCTCCTCATCAAATACAAAAATTATTTCGTTGTGCCAAATTAAATATAAAAAATATTGCTTGACTTGACTTTAGTTTTCATTGGCAGATGAGAGTTTGGATATGATGCTTAATTTATTTGGTTTAAATATATTGGGTGGGTTCACTCCCCAAGTGGAACTCATTAGTTTTATTAGTATTAGTATTATTATTAGTATTATTATTATTTAAATAAAAAAAGGAGTATTATTGGGCTAGGCCCACGTGAAGGAAATAAAAGGGATTTAGAAATCCTAAGAATTAGTAGAACGAAAGAGAACGGCCGCCAGAGAAGAAAAATAAGGGTTTGGTTCTGGTGGTTGTAACATGTGTGTAGCAAACTTGCTCCGTTTGATCTACAAATTTAGTATGTTATTTCTACCACTGAGTTTGTTATTTTAATATATAGTTTGAGTAGTTTTATCTTCTCTGAGAGTTACTTTGGTGTACCCACTTTAGTGGAAGGTTGTTATAAGGTTGTTATTGTTGATTGATGTTATTAGGAAGACTCTGGTGTACCCATTAATTATTATAGTGGAAGTTTTACATGACTAGATCCCGTGGTTTTTATTCTCTCAATTTAAGGGAAGTTTTCCACGTTAAAAATTGCGCTTGTCTGATATTTAATTTTCTGCCAATTATTTTTGCTCTGTGAAATTGTATTTTCTGTTTGGCCATTTATCTACACAGTTGAGGGAAAAAAATATTCCGCATTATTGAGATAGTTATCGCCAATTATCTCTGGTTTTTTTCCTAACAAAGGGGTATCAGAGCTCGGTTATTTGATTTGTGCATTTAAATGGAGGAGGAAAGTAAATGTCTCAATATGATTAAACTCAACTCTTCTAATTATACACTTTGGAAGACTCTCATGGAAGACATGTTATACAGTAAAGATTTGTATGATCCTATTGAGGGTGACACTGCTAAACCTGCAGATAAATTTGACGTTGACTGGAAGAAGATGAATAGAAAGGCAATGGCGTTGATCAGACAGTGGTTGGATCTTAGTGTGTATCCACATGTGGAAACTGAAATAGATGCTAACAAGATGTGGGAAAAATTAAAAGAGTTGTATGAACGAAAGAATGTGCAAAATATAACATTCTTGATTCGGAAGCTGGTGAATAAGAAATACAAATATGGGGATTCAATGGCCGAGCATATGAGTATTTTTCAGAATACAGTGAATCAGTTGACAACTGCAGAAATTAAATTAGATTATGAGTTGCAAGCGTTGTTATTGTTGAGTTCCTTGCCTGATAATTGGGAAGTCTTGTTGTGACGTTGACTGTAACACCCCGGCCATTACCGTTACCGGCGGTGCCACCTCACGACCTTCTCGCCCCCCCTTTCCGCTCCCAATGGAAATCTGACGAGTTTTTGCCTTCATCCCACTACCAATTGAGCCACTAGCTCAATTGGTAGTGGGATCTGTGTGGATGCGGTATTTATCCCCTAGGTACCGGGCTCGAATCCCACGGAAGGCAAAAACTCGTCAGATTTCCATTGGGGGCGGAAAGAGGGGGGCGAGAAGGTCGTGAGGTGGCACCGCCGGTAACGGTAATGGCCGGGGTGTTACAAAAAAGGCGCCTTTTTTTGTAACACCCATTTGTGGCACCGCGGTAACGGTAATGGCCGGGTGTTACAAAAAAGGCGCCTTTTTTTTGGTAACACCCCGGCCATTACCGTTACCGGTGGTGCCACCTCACGACCTTCTCGCCCCCCTCTTTCCGCTCCCAATGGAAATCTGACGAGTTTTTGCCTTCCGTGGGATTCGAGCCCGGTACCTAGGGGATAAATACCGCCTCCACACAGATCCCACTACCAATTGAGCCACATTGACCAATTCAGCTCCAAGTGGAAAGTTGAAAATGTCAACAGTTAAAGAGAGCATGTTGAATGAAGAAGCTCGAAGAAAAGAACGTGGTTTGATTGTTCTTCCTCAAAGTCAGAAGCACTAGTACAGGTCACGGAGGAGAATTCAATCTAGAACTTTCATTAGACGCGACCAACTCTGAAAGTCGTAGCAAGTAAGAAGCAAGTCGGGGACAGAACAAAGAAGTGATATGCTATCATTGTGGCAAAGCGGGTCACATAAAAGAAATTGCAGGTTCTTAAGAGAGATCAATCAAGGGAAAGAGATGAAGACAAAGAGAAGAAAAATGATAAAGATACAACAACAGTTGCATCTGTTAATAATGTCTACATTATTTGTGATGATAATTCCATAAACCTTGCATGTTAGGATTCAACTTGGATTATTGATTCGGGTGCCTCATATCATGTTACTCCTAGGCGTGATTTATTATCATCTTATAGTGCTGGTGATTTTGGCATGGTAAAAAAGGGAGATGAAGGAGTATGTAAAATTATCGGTATGGGAGATGTTTGGGTTGAATCTGGGATTGGTTGCAAGCTTCAATTGAAGAATGTTAGACATGTACCTAATGTAAGACCCATAATTTTAAAGTATACTTTATGTATTTTTGCGTAATTTGGATTTTGGCTCGGAGGCTTTTTAGCCAAAGTATTAATATTTTGGAGTTTATATGATCAAAAAGATATTTTGATGCCAATTAGAATTACTCGTCGAGGAATAAATTAAATTAACTGCGGTGCATCTTTTACGAAGAATTTAATGCGTTATGGGTGAAATGGGTAATTTAATAAATATCTAGAATTGGGAGATATTTGTTAAAAGCAAATTAATATATATAAAATAACATATATATATATATACCTATTTGTTTGGAAAAGAAAAGAAAAGAAAAGAAAAGGATATAAAAGGAAAGAAGGAAAAAAGGAAGAAAGGAAAAAAGAAAGGAAAGAAAGAGCAAGAAAATAAAAGCAAAATTCCATCTCTTCTCTCTGTTACCTCACGCGCGACCCCTTTCTCCCTCCTTCCTCCATTTTTCGTTTTCTTTGCTTCCTTTCTTCAAGATTAGAAACCCAAGGCTTGGTGGGTGATAGGAGAAGGATTTCTTAACTTCACTCTTCCTCGTTGATTCGAAAACAAAGAAAAACTGCGTTAGGGATTTTAAAACCGTCAAACACAAACCTTCCCGTTTCATCTAGATCTAAGCTTCATTTCAGCGGAAGGGATAGAAGGGAAAGTTGCTCACCACCACACTACGGTGCTAGTGAACTACTTTGGAAGCGACGTTCGCGAGCGGGAGATTTTACCGGATTTGCTCGCGGTACCGGAAACGCACGTTAAAGCTATCGTTAAGGTAAGGGCTCCTTCCAAACTTCTAGTTTGCATTTAGGGACTTATCTGTGGTTGTGTGGAAAGGTTTTTGGTTAGGGTTCGTGGAAAATGAATTTAAACTCATTTATGTATGATTTCGAGTAAATGAAACTTGTTGTGTTTGAGTGGTGGATTGTGTTGATTTGTGTTCGTCGTATTTGACGTGTTCTTAATTAATACTGATGAAATTTGTTGTGTGTATGGTTGGATTCTGTGGAGAAATGAATTGATGTGTTTTGGTGTGAGTTGTGGATTGGATCTGATAATAGGTTTGAGTTTGTTTTTTGTGGAATTTGAAAATCGTTTAAGTTAAATGAGTATTAAGAATGGGGAATCTCTTAATGTCTTGTTTACTTAATGTTTGTTTTGGAAAATTGTTTAAGTTAAAAGAGTACTAATAATGGGGAATCTCTTAAGATTTCTGTTTACTTAATGTTTGTTTTGGAAAATCGTTTAAGTTAAATGAGTATTAAGAATGGGGAATCTCTTAATGTCTTGTTTACTTAATGTTCATTTTGGGAAATCGTTTAAGTTAAAAGAGTATTAAGAATGGGAAATCTCTTAATATTTATGTTTGCTTAATGTTTGTTGTGAAAATCGTTTAAGTTAAATGAGTATTAAAATGGGGAATCTTTTAATATCTGCATTTGTTTTAACGATTGTTGTGGATGGATCAGTGTATGCTCATGATGCATTCCATTTTGGTAAATCGTGCTGACCCGTGATAGGTGGCACCTCGGTAAAACAGTACTGACCCGTGATAGGTGGTACGTTTACGATTTACGTTTTGGTAAATTGTGTTTGTCCGTGAGAGACTGCACATGTGTTTGTCTGTGAGAGACTACACCCTAGTAAATTGTGTTTGTCCGTGAGAGACTGCACATGTGTTTATCCGTGAGAGACTACACCCTGGTAAATGTGTTTGTCCGTGAGAGACTGCACATGTGTTTGTCCGTGAGAGACTACACCTGGGTAAATTGTGTGTTTGTCCGTGAGAGACTGCACAAGTGTTTGTTCGTGAGAGACTACACCTGGTAAATTGTGTATGTCCGTGAGAGACTGCACAGATGTTTGTCCGTGAGACACTACACCCTGGTAAATTGTGTTTGTCCGTGAGAGACTGCACATGTGTTTGTCCATGAGAGACCACACTCGTGTTCGTTCGTGAGAAACTGTACGTTTAGGATTTACGCCTCTCGCAGAGGGTTTTGTTTGGAATTGTGTGATAGCATGTTTGATTGCAAAACCATTTCGAAGCTCATGATGTTGTAGTGATTTTGTTATAATTGCTAAGTGTTATGAATTGATTACTGTGTGTAAGTGTGATGGGTTGTAAAACTCTTTCGAAACTCAATTTGTCGTGGTGATCGTGTGGGAATTACTAAGTGTTAAGATGTGGAATTGTGTATGAATGTGATTGAGTTAGTTTATGTATTTTTGGAAGAATATGCAGGGAAATCGATTTCCCAATCGATTGGATGAGTTGCAGGGAACTTCACTATTTTAACCTAATCGATTTTGCCAATCGATGTGTATAAATATGTCTTTCAAAATCTTTTAAGAAATCGATTTGGAAATCGATTGGCCTTAACACAGGAACTCAGCAAAACTGACAAAACGATTTGGCAATCAATTTGGTAACACAGGAACTCAGCAAAACTGACAAAATCGATTTGGCAACACAGGAACTCAGCAAAACTGACCAAATCGATTTGGCAATCGATTGGCTTAGTAGAAGTCCTTATTTTGAGTTAGATAATCGATTGCTCAATTGATTTATCAATGCTTTGGCCAGTTATGTATTACTTGATGATTTGAGAACTTCATTTTGATTTCATTTTTAATTGGCAAGCATTATATGAACTTTTAGCATATGGAAAATCCTTTTAAGGTGCATGCTAAGTTGAAAGGTTATTTTGTGCATTTAGAAACTTAAATGTTATGTGTTAATTGTTAATTTCGGTTGGTGACCCTTTACAACTACTGTGGAAATCTGGGGCTTTGCCCTCAGATGAGAGCCAGGACGATCCTACCGGTTCGTACCCTACGGATGGGGAATGTAGATGGGAATGCTTGACTGGAGCTATGTTAGGAGGATCTCACGGGGCACGTGGAGATCACTCAGGGTGTATAGCTATAGTTTTTTTCGAAGAATGATCAGATTAGGCTGACATAGAGGGAACTTATGTCTTTTTCTGGATTACGTTATTTTGAACTGGAAAACTGTACCTTTACTAATATTGTCAGCTTGACATGTTATTTTCGGTGGGTTACATGTACCACTTTTTTGATGTGTAAATATTTTGGATTCATATTTTGAGAAATTTTTCCGCTGCTGTAAATTATAATGACTCAATTATTTATCTAAAATTATTACCTCATTTATTTCTCTGTTTTATTTTAATTTCTTTTGAAAAAAAAAAAAATACACCTCGCTTGAAAATCGGGGTGTTACACCTAATATATGTCTCAATTGGATTTCGGTGAAAGCCTTGGATATTGAGGGTTATCACACTTACTTGGTTGGTGGTGGTATATATGTAAAATCACCAAAGGTCCCTAGTGGTTGCAAAGGAGCAAAGTTCCACTTCTCTCTATAGGATGCCTACGAAGTTATGCAAGGAAGAAGTGAATGCAATTGAAGATGCATCTTCTGATTTATGGCATATGCGCCTCGGTCACATGAGTGAAAAAGGACTAACATACTTGCGAAGAAAAACTTTCTTCCTGTGAAAGGTACGTCTCTAAAAACATGCACTCATTGTTTTGCTGGAAAACAACATAGAGTTTTCTTTTCATAATATTGGTTCTCATATGAGACAAAACATTCTTGATTTAGTTCATACTGATGTTTGTATGATGGATAGTAAATCTCTTGGTGGTGCATCATATTTTGTTACTTTTATTGACGGCCACTCTAGAAAAGTGTGGACATTTCCTTTGAAATATAAAGACCAGGTATTTGGAGTCTTCAAGCATTTTCATGCAAGTGTTGAAAGAGAAAAGGGAAGGAAATTGAAATGTGTTCGATCAGATAACGGTGGCGAATACAAAGGTCCATTTGAAGAGTATTGCAGAGAACATGGAATCAGGTTTGAGAAAACAGTTCCAAAGACACCTCAGCATAATGGTGTTGCAGAGAGAATGAATCGTACAATTAATGATAGAATCAGATGTATGCTCCTCTCATGCAAAATTATCGAAATCCTTTTGGGGTGAAGCAATGAAAACTGCAGTGAATTTGATCAATCTTTCTCCTTCTATTCCACTTGATGGTGATGTTCCAAATAGAGTGTGGACAGGGAAAAGATGTCTCTTATCGTCATTTTGAGAGTTTTTGGTAGCAGATGTTTTGTTCACGTTCCAAGAGATGAGAGGTCCAACCTTGATAGTAAATCCAAACAGTGTATATTCGTCGGTTATGGTGATGAAGAATTTGGTTATAGATTGTGGGATCCGGTTGACAAGAAAATTATCAGAAGTCGAGATGTGATATTTCTTGAAGACCAGACTATTGAAGATTTTGATAAAGCTGAAAAACAAAAACCAAATTCCAGAAGTTACATTGAAAATGTTGCGCCTAAGCTCCATGCAGAAACCTTTGTTGATGGTGGAGATATACAGATAGATAATGAGAATGTAACTGATGTTCATGTGCCTCACCATGATGACCAGGTTCTAGTTAAGCCACCAGTCGAGTTTGAGTTGAGAAAATCTACTAGAGAACGTCAACCTTCTCAGAGATATCCTCCACATGAGTATGTGATGATCACTGATAGTGGAGAGCCAGAATACTATCAAGAAGCTCTTACAAATGTTGATAAAGAAAAGTGGTTAAAGGCCATGCAAGAAGAGATGAATTCCTTGCATGAGAATCACACATTTGATTTGGTAAAGTTGCCTAATGGTAGAAAAGCACTCAAGAATAAATAGGTATACAAGATAAAGGCAGAAGAGAATAGTTCTCAACCAAGATACAAAGTAAGATTGGTTGTGAAAGGTTTTAATTAGAGAAAAGGTATTGACTTCGATGAAATTTTTTCACCTGTGGTCAAGATGTCTTCTATCTGAGTTGTACTTGGGTTAGCAGCTAGTTTGAACCTAGAAGTTGAATAACTTGATGTGAAAACTGCATTCCTTCACGGTGATTTGGAGGAAGAGATCTATATGGAACAATCAGAGGGTTTCGAAGCAAAGGTAAAGAGCATCTTGTGTGCAAATTAAAGAAAAGTTTGTATTGGCTCAAGCAAGCACCTCGACAATGGTACAAGAAATTTGATTCTTTCATGGAGAAACATGGGTATGGTAAAACTACTTCTGACTATTGTGTGTTTATCAAGAAATTCTCTGATGGTGATTATATTATTCTCTTATTATATGTGGATGACATGTTGATTGTTGGTCATGACACTAAGAAGATTCAATCTTTAAAGAAAGATTGAACAAGTCTTTTTGCAATGAAAGACTTAGGTCCTGCAAAGCAAATTCTGGGATTGAGAATTACTCGTGACAGGAAGAATAATAAATTGTGGTTGTCTCAACACAATTATATTGAGAAGGTGTTAGAGAGGTTTAACATGAGCAATTGCAAACCTGTTAGTACTCCACTTGCTACTCATTTTAAATTGAATTCTAATAAATGCCCTACAAGTGAGAAAGATAAAGAAGAGATGAAGAAGGTTCCTTATGCATCCGCAGTTGGTAGTTTGATGTATGTTATGGTATGCACAAGGCCAGATATTGCTCATGCAGTTGGAGTTGTTAGTCGATTTCTCTCTAATCCTGGTAAAGATCATTGGCAAGCAGTGAAGTGGATTCTCAGATACTTCAAAGGCACTTCCAAAGTGTGTTTATGCTATGGAGGTGATGAACCTGTGTTGGATGGCTACACAGATGCAGATATGGCAGGTGATCTTGAATCTAGAAAATCTACTTCTGGTTATATGATGATTTTGCAGGGGGAGTTGTGTCTTGGCAATCAAGACTATAAAAGTGTGTTGCTTGTCCACTACTGAAGCTGAGTACATTGCAGCAACTGAAGCTTCCAAAGAACTCTTGTGGATGAAGAAATTCCTACATGAGTTAGGCCTCAAGCAAGATAAGTTTGTGTTATTCTGTGACAGTCAGAGTGCGATCCATCTCAGCAAGAATTCGACTTTTCATGCATAGTTGAAGCATATTGAAGTGCGGTATCATTGGATACGAGATGCACTGGAAATAAAGTCATTTTTTAATTGAGAAGATTCATACTGATGATAATGGTTTAGATATGATGACGAAGACCTTGCATGTGTCGAAGATGATATGCTGTAGAAAGAAAGCTGGCATGATTGAGCAGTACCTTCCCATTTGAGTCGTGAGGGGAGATTTGTTGGGTGGGTTTCACTCCCCAAGTGGAACCACTAGTTTTATTAGTATTAGTATTATTATTATTGAAATAAAAGAAAGAAAAAAAAAAGGGTATTATTGGACTAGGCCCACGTGAAGGAAATAAAAGAGATTTAGAAATCCTAAGAATTAGTAGAACGAAAGAGAACGACTGTCAGAGAAGAAAAATAAGGGTTGGTTATGGTGGTGGTAACAGGTGTTTATCAAACTTGCTCTGTTTGATCTACAAATTTTAGTATGTCATTTCTACCACTGAGTTTGTTATTTTAATATACAGTTTGAGTAGTTTTATCTTCTCTGAGAGTTACTTTGGCATACCCACTTTAGTGGAAGGTTGTTATTGTTGATTGATGTTCCCTATTGTTATTAGGAAGACTTTGGTGTACCCATTAATTATTATAGTGGAAGTTTTACTAGATTAGGTCCCATGGTTTTTATTCTCTCAATTTGAGGAATGTTTTCCACGTTAAAAATTGCGCTTCCGCATTATTGAGGTAGTTATCGCTAATTATCTCTGGTTTTTTTCCCAACAAAATAAACCATCTTTTTCCTTCAAAATTTCCAAACAAATTTTATATTTGTTCACAACCAGGAAAACCATAGGAAACATTGCGCCAAGTTTCGTAAACATTTCACTAGACACATATTTTCTGTTTATTGAATTGTACTAGAGTTTTAAATTGCGGTATTAGTTGCGAGCGTTGCGGTGTGAAATATTTATATATTCACATCCAACACATTAAACAATTCTTTAAAATATTATAATTTCTTATAAATACAAATTACAAAGAAGTGCAAAATAAAATAAACATAAAAGTACATAATTTATATAAAACGACATCTGATTTTAATACAAAGAAGGTTCAAGAGCACTTTTAGCCCATCTAGTTTTTTACTTGTACGATTTTGATCTTGTTAATTTAAAACGAGCGCTTTTGACCTCTCACATTTATCCCATTTATAATTTTCAATTTCCCATAGATTTTTTTTTTCCAAATTTTGCATTGACGTAACCAATTTTAATGATGTGGATGTCTAAGTGTATTTCAACATACATATAATTATTTTCAAAAAAAAAAAATGAAAATTATTAGGAAAAAAACAAAACAAAAAAAATACCTAACACCTTCACCTTTTTTCTTCTTCATCGTCCAATTTTTTAGAAAATAAAAAATCTCCTCATCCAATTTATTGTTCTAAATTTTTATTCCAAATTCAATTGAACTTTCTACTACAGTCACAACCCTTTTCATCTTCAACCTCTCCACCCTCCCCAAAACTCAACCCCACCCTCACAACGTTCACTCCTTCACAAATTCAATACTCATCACTACAACTCCGCCCTTCGAAAAATTTGTATCCTCTACCATAGAGGAATATAACTCATGAGACGAAACCACCCATAATGAATTCCACTTTACTTGAGTTTTGGATTGGTTCTAAGTTTGGACGCAATTGAACTCTAACCATAAAACTTACTCACTAGGTTTCTGTAAGACCTTAAAATTTCTAAACTCTAATTTATGCAATTTTATTATTTTTTGTGTTGAATTGCTTAAGCTTTGAGTCCAATTTTTATTTTATAATTAAGTACCAAAGTATAATTTTGTTAGAGTTAGTAATATATTTTTGGGGAACCGATTAAAATTATTTATTAGAGATAACTTAATTAAGTTACAAAAGTTTATTACCAATCAAAATTTTAAAATGTCACCTTGTTACTGATAAATTCACCTTTCAATGTAGTTGCGACGAGAGTAAATATTTTCATTAAATTAGATTGAGAAATGAGTGATGTAATGTGTATAAAGTGTTTAGTATTATATAATGATGATTTTATAATATACCTAATTATTTAATTAATATATATATATATATATATATATATATTATATATATATATTGTTTGTTTTAGTTATAAGTTAAAATATATATATTTATGAAACCCAACATACACTACGCGAAAAAACAGATTTTACAGCGCTTTTTTTAAGCCATTTTACAGCGCTTTTCAAAAAAATAAGCGCTGTGGAACGAGCGCTGTAAATGATACAACAGCGCTTTCAAAAAAGCGCTATAAAACATGTAAATACAACGCGCGCTTGTTATGCACATTTTACAGCGCTTCTTCACAAAAAGCGCTGTAATGTGCACCCCATTATATGAGTTACGGGTGTGCATTTTACAGCGCTTTCTCGAAAAAGCGCTCTAAAATGCACACCCATAACTCATATACGAGTGGGCATATTACAGCGCTTTCTCACAAAAGCGCTGTAATATGCCCACCCATAATTTCATATATGGGTGTGCATATTACAGCGCTTTCTCAAAGAAGCGCTGTAAAATGCCCACCCATAATTTCATATTATGGGTCTGCATTTTACAGCGCTTTTCTTGTACATTTTACAGCGCTTTCTCACGAAAGCGCTGTAAAAGGTGCACCATTAAAGCGCTTTTAGAACAACATTTTACAGCGCTTTCACAAAGAAGCGCTGTAAAATGCCCACCCATAATTTCATATTATGGGTCTGCATTTTACAGCGCTTTTCTTGTACATTTTACAGCGCTTTCTCACGAAAGCGCTGTAAAAGGTGTTAAAGCGCTTTAGAACAACATTTTACAGCGCTTTTTAAAAAAAGCACTGTAAAATGTGGTGTGTGTGTGTGTTTTTTTTTTTTTTTTAAACGCTGTAAATTAATTATTTGAAATGAAAAGTGCTTTTTAAGCTTTTTTATGGCACTTTTTTTAAAAAGCGTTGTCTTTATCTTTGTATCCAAAATTTATTTTTGATCCAAAATCACTTCACAATCAGTAGAACAGAACATATTACAGACAATCAGTAGAACATAACATATTATAGACAATCAGTTCACACAATCAGTAGAACAGAAATCAGAACTCTGTAACTTTATTAACATATATGTAACTATGTAATTTACAACCTAAGTAACTACATTCAGATACATATATACAACCTAATTTACAACCTAATTACCTACATTCAGATCCATTATATAATAACTAACAGATCCATTATATGCATATAATAACTATGATCATTTACAGCAATAATAACTATAATACATTATATGCATATATTGTGTCCTATCATCATTTACATATAATAACTAACAGAATATACATTATATGCACTAGCTACCATATAATATTCAGATCCCTTGCCCAGCAGCAAGCTATTTCCCAGAAAATCAAATAATTTTCATGTCAAGCATGTACTGACACCATTCTTCCTTTAATTCCATCAGATCTTCCTCAGAATATGATGGACTGGAATTGGCAAAGTACTGCAATATAAAAATTGAACATATTATATTAAGTTAGTATCAAATATATAGATACCGTACCGTTTCTGGGATAATAGTTTTATTCTTCTCAACAATCTCCTTCATGAATCTCAATATGTAGTACCCACAGTCGATGTTATTTGTTTGACGAGAGCACTTTATTGAGATCCATGTAATGTTATTAGACTTCTGCTTCGACACTTTAGCACCTCTTTGAGCTCGATAAACTTTTAAAGGCACTATCGAATGAATAAATGTGATTATTAGAGCATGAATATTATATATATATATATATATATATTATATATATATAAATATATATATGTAAGAAATAAATGAATATACTTACGTGTCGAGCATATTCTTTATTCCGGGGTGATTGGTGTAATCGCCGTGCACGGGATCCAAATTGTAACACCCCGTTTTTTCTAAGCGGGGGTATATTTTTTTTTTTTCAAAAGAATTTAAAATAAAGCGAGCAAATAAATAAAGAAATGCCTTTGGATAAATAATTGAGTCATTATTAATTTACAAGCAGCGGAAAAGTCACTCCAATTATAAATCCAAACCATTTACACAACAAACAATGGTACATGTAACCCTTTGAAAATAACATGTCAAGCTGACAATATTAGTATAGGTACAGTCTTCCATTTTAAAATAAATACAATACAAAAGAAAGACATCTGATCCCTATATGTCAACCTAATCTGATCATATTTCAACACAACTAAACACCCTGAGTAATCTCCACGCGCCCCGTGAGATCCTCCTAACGTAGCTGCAATCAAGCGTTCCCATCTCCATTCCCATCCGTAGGGTACGAATCGGTAGGATCGTCCTGACTCTCGTCTGACGGCGAAGCCCAGATTTCCACAATAATTGTAAAGGTCACCAACCGAAAATAACAGATAACACATAACATTTAAGTTTTAAATGCACAAAATAACCTTTCAACTAAGCATGCACCTTAAAAGGATTTTCCATATGCTAAAACTTCATATAATGCTTGTCAATTAAACAATGAACTCAAAATGAAGTTCTCAAACCATCAAGTAATACAATAACTGACCAAAAGCATTGATAAATCAATTGAGAAATCGATTATCTAACTCAAAATAAGTACTTTTGCTGAGCAAATCGATTGCCAAATCGATTTGGTCAGTTCTGCTGAGTTTCTGCATGACCAAATCGATTTCTAAGTCGATTTTTGTCAGTTCTGATGAGTCCCTGGGTTGCCAAATCGATTTCGGCAGTTTTGCTGAGTTCCTGCCTCTCTGCCAATCGATTTCCAAATCGATTTCTTAAAAGATTTTGAAAGATATATTATATACAATCGATTGGCAAATCGATTAGGTCAAAATGGTGAACTTCCTGCAAACTCATCCAATCGATTGGGAAATCGATTTCCCTGATCGTTTTTTCCAAAAATTCATGCATTACTCAAGTCATTCCTAATCAAGTTCACAAACCTAACACTTAGCAATTCCTACGCGATTACCACGACAATTGGGATCTCGATAACCATCATACTTACACACAACAATCAACACATAAACTTAGCATTTTCAACACAATTAATACAACATCATGGGTTTTTGAAATGGTATTGCAAGCAAACATGTTATCACCGAATTCCAAAACATAACACTCATAACACAATTAATACACATACCAAGTGAACCAACAATTCACAATTTAACAGGGTGTAGTCCTCACGGACAAACACCTGTGCAGTCTCTCACGGACAAACACAATTCCCTCAGGAACGTAAGTCGTAAACGTACTACCTATCACGGGTCCGTACCGTTTACCGAGGTGCCACCTATCCCGGGTCTGCACAACTTACCAAACGTAAATCGTAAACGTACTGCCTATCACGGGCCCGTACCGTTTACCAAGGTGCCACCTATCACGGGTCTGCACGATTTACCAAAACACACATAAGTAAACGAGACATCAAGAGATTTCCCATTCTTAATTCTCATCTAACTTAATGGTTTTCCAACTCCACACAAAACAAACTCAAACAAATTCTCACATCAAAACACATCAATTCATTTATTCACAAGATCCAACCAACCACATATCAAATTTCATCAATATCAATTAAGAGCATGTCAAACACAGCGAACACAAATCGACACAATCCACTACTCAAAACACACAAGTTTCATTTACTCAAAATCTTACATACGAGAGGTAAATTCATTTTCCCAAAACAATACTCCCAATCCTAATAAAATTCGTTTTCCACACAACCACAGATAAGGCCCTAGATGCAAACTAAAAGTTGGAAGGAGCCCTTACCTTCGCGTTAGCTCTAACGTGCGTTTCCGGTACCGCGAGCAAATCCGGTAAAAATCTCCGCTCGGCAACGTCGCCTCCAAATTGGTCCCCCAGCACCGTAGCGTGGTAGTGAGCAACTTTCCCCTTCTATCTCTTCGAGAAATGAAGCTTGGATCTAGAAGAAATGGAGGAGGTTGTGTTTATCTCAAAACCGTTTTCTCGTTTCGAATCAGAGGAAGAGTGGATGCGAAATCTTTGTTCTAGCACTCACCCAACCT
>PGWS01037209.1:0-19915 GCA_002896235.1 Cicer reticulatum | reverse complement strand
TTAGGGTTTTTAACAAATCTTCTGCATCCAATAGATGTGTATGTGTCATTGGATTAACATTTAGGTCATTTTCGTTCTCACAAGGCTATATCTAGTCCAATTCAGGTTTTACACCAATCTTGTGCATCAAATATGTTTGTTCGTGTCCTTGAATTACCATTTAGGTCATTTTTCGCCCTTCAGAGGCTTATTCTAGTCCAATTAGGGTTTTTATCCAATCGTGAACATCCCATTATGTGTGTAGTGACATCGGATTAACAAATTAGGTCATTTTCGTCCTCCCTAGGCTTATCTAGTCCAATTAAGGTTTTTTAACCAAATGTGTGCATCCAATAAATTCATTTATGTCATCGGATTAACATTTTGGTAATTTTCTCCTCCCTAGGCTTATTCTAGTCCAATTAAGTTTTTTAACCAATCTTGTGCATCCAAATAGGTGTGTTTGTGTCGTTGGATGAACATTTAGGTCATTTTCGTTCTCCCATAGGCTTATTCTAGTCCAATTAGTGTTTTCTAACCAATCTGTGCATCCCATAGGTGTGTTTGTGTCATTGGATTAACATTTAGGTCATTTTCGTCCTCCCTAGGCTATTTCTAGTCCAATTAGGGTTTTTAAACCAATCTTGTGCATCCAATAGATTCATTTGTGTCATTGGATTAACATTTAGGTATTTTTCGTCTTCCCTAAGACTTATTCTAGTCCATTAGGGTTTTTAACCAATCTTGTGCATCCAATAGAATTTGTTTGTGTCATTGGATTAACATTTAGGTCATTTTCGTCCTCCCTAGGCTTATTCTAGTCCAATTAGGTTTTTAACCAATCTTGTGCATCAAATAGGTGTGTTTGTGTCATTGGATTAACATTTAGGTCATTTTCGTCCTCCATAGGTTTAATCTAGTCCAATTAGGGTTTTTTATCCAATCTTGTGCATCCAATACGTTCTTTTGTGTCATTGGATTAACATTTAGGTCATTTTCGTCCTCCCTAGGCTTTATTCTAGTCCAATTAGGGTTTTTTTAACCAATCTTGTGCATCCAATAAATTCATTTGTGTCATTGGATTTACATTTATATCATTTTCGTCCTCCCTAGGCTTATTCTAGTCCAATTAGGGTTTTTAACCAATCTTGTGCATCCAATAGATGTCATTTGTGTCATTGGATTAACATTTAGGTCATTTTCGTCCTCCCTAGGCTTATTCTAGTCTAATTTAGTGTTTTTAACAAATCTTGTGCATCCAATAGGTGTGTTTGTGTCATTGGATAACATTTAGGTCATTTTCGTCCTCCCATGGCTTATTCTAGTCCAATTAAGGTTTTTAAACCAATCTTGTGCATCCAATATGTTTGTTTGTGTCATTGGATTATCATTTAGGTCATTTTCGTCCTCCCTTGGCTTATTCTAGTCCAATTAGCGTGTTTAACCAATCTTGTGCATCCAATAGGTGTGTTTGTGTCATTGGATTAACATTTAGGTCATTTTCGTCCTCCCTAGGCTTATTCTAGTCCAAAATAGGGTTTTTAACCAATCTTGTGCATCCAATAGGTGTGTTTGTGTCATTGGATAAACATTTAGGTCATTTTCGTCCTTCATAGGCTTATTCTAGTCCAATTAGGGTTTTTATCCAATCTTGTCCATCCAATACGTGTGTTTGTGGTCATTGGATTTAACATTTAGGTCATTTTCGTCTTCCATAGGCTTATTGTAGTCCAATTAGGGTTTTTAACCAATCTTGTGCATCCAATAAATTCATTTGTGTCATTGGATTAACATTTAGGTCATTTTCTTCCTCCCAAGGCTTATTCTAGTCCAATTAGGTTTATTAACCAATCTTGTGCATCAAATAGGTGTGTTTGTGTCATTGATTAACATTTAAGTTATTTTCGTCCTCCTAGGCTTATTCTAATCGAATTAGTGTTTCTAACCAATCTTGGGCATCCCATAGGTGTGTTTGTATCATTGGATTAACACTTAGGTCATTTTCGTCCTCCCTAGGCTTATTCTAGTCCAATTGGGTTTTTAACAAATCTTGTGCATCCAATAGATATTTTTTTTTCATTGGATTAACATTTAGGTATTTTTAATCCTCCCTAGGCTTATTCTTGTCCATATAGGGTTTTTTTTAACAAATCTAGTGCAGATTGGATTAATATTTAGGTCATTTTCGTCCTCACAAGGCTTATTCTTGTCCAATTAAGGTTTTTTAACCAATCTTGTGCATCAAATATCTTTGTTTGTGTCATTGGATTAACATTTAGGTCATTTTCGTAATTCATAGGCTTATTCTAGTCCAATTAGGGTTTTTATCCAATCTTGTCCATCCAATACGTTTGTTTGTGTCATTGGATTAACATTTAGGTCATTTTAGTCATCCATAGGCTTTTTCTAGTCCAATTAGGGTTTTTAACCAATCTTGTGCATCCAATAAATTCATTTGTGTCATTGGATTAACATTTATATCATTTTTGTCCTCCCAAGGCTTATTCTAGTCCAATTAGCGTTTTTAACCAATCTTGTGCATCCAATAGATGTGTTTGTGTCATTGGATTAACATTTAGATCTTTTCTGTCATCGATAGGCTTATTCTAGTCCTATTAGTGATTATAACCAATCTAGTGCATCCAATAGGTGTGTTTGTGTCATTGAATTAACATTTAGGTCATTTTCGTCATCCATAGACTTGTTCTAGTCCAATTAAGGTTTTAAACCAATCTTGTGCATCAAATATGTTTGTTCGTGCCATTGGATTATCATTTAGGTCATTTTCGTCCTTCATTGGCTTATTCTAGTCCAATTAGCGTTTTTATCTAATCTTGTCCATCAATTACGTGTGTTTGTGTCATTGGATTAAAATTTTGGTCATTTTCGTCCTCCCTAGGCTTATTCTAGTCCAATTAGGGTTTTTTAACCAATCTTGTGCATCCCATAAATTCATTTGTGTTAGTGGATTAACATTTAGATCATTTTCGTCCTCCCAAGGCTTATTCTAGTCCAATTAGGATTTTTAACCAATCTTGTGTATCCAATAGTCGTGTTTGTGTCATTGGATTAACATTTAGGTCATTTTCGTCATCCCTAAGCTTATTCTAGTCCAATTAGTGTTTCTAACCAATCTTGTGCATCCAATAGGTTTGTTTGTGTCATTGGATTAACATTTGGGTTATTTTCATCCTCCCTAGGCTTATTTTAGTCCAATTAGGGGTTTTATCCAATCTTGTGCAAAAAATATGTGTGTATGTGTCATTGGATTAACATTTAGGTCATTTTCTTCATCCCTAGGCTTATTCTAGTCAAATTAGGGTTTTTAACCAATCTTGAGCATCCAATAGGTTTGTTTTTGTCATTGGATTAACATTTAGGTCATTTTCGTGCTTCGTAGGCTTATTCTGGTCCAATTAGGATTTTTAACCAATCTTGTGCATCCAATAGATGTGTTTGTGTCATTGGATTAACATTTAGGTCATTTTCGTCCTCACAAGTCTTATTCTAGTCCAATTTAGGTTTTTAACGAATCTTTTGTATCAAATATGTTTGTTCGTGTCATTGGATTCAAATTTAGGTCATTTTCGTCCTTCATAGGCTAATTTTAGTCTAATTAAGAATTTTATCCAATCTTGTCCATCCAATACGTATCTTTGTATCATTGGATTAACATTTAGGTCATTTTCATCCTCCCTAGTCTTATTCTACTCCAATTAGGGTTTTTAACCAATCTTATGCATCCAATAAATTCATTTGTGTCATTGGATTAACATTTAGGTCATTTTTGGTCCTCCGAAGGTTATTCTACCCCCAATTAGTATTTTTAACCAATCTTGTGCATTCAATAGGTGTATTTGTGTCATTGGATTAACGTTTAGGTCATTTTTGCCCTCCCTAGGCTTATTCTAGTCCAATTAGGGTTTTGATTAAATAATGTGCATCCAAAAGATATTTTGTGTCATTGGATTAACATTTAGCTCAATTTCTTCCTCACAAGGGTTATTCTAGTCCAATTAAGGTTTTTAATTAATCTTGTGCATCTAATATGTTTTGTCCGTTACATTGCATTAACATTAAGGTCATTTTCGTCCTTTTATAGGCTAATTCTAGTCCAATTAGGGTTTTTATCCAATCTGGTACATCTAATACGTCTGTTTGTGTCATTATATTAACATTTAAGTTAGATTCTTCCACCTTAGGCTTATTCTAGTCCAATTTGGGTTTTTAACCAATCTTGTGCATCCCATAAATTCGTTTGTGTCATTGGATTAACATTTATGTATTTTTCGTCCTCCCAAGGCTTATTTTAATCCAATTAGGATTTTTAACCAATCTTGTGCATCCAATAGGTGTGTTTGTGTCATTGGATTAACATTTATGTCATTTTCATCCTCCCTACCCTTATTCTAGTCCAATTATGGTTTTTTACAAATCTTGTGCAACCAATACATGTGTTTGTGTCATTGGATTAACATTTAGGTCATTTTCGTCCTCACAAGACTTATTCTAGTCCAATTAAGGTTTTCAACCAATCTTGTGCAGCAAATATGTTTGTTGGTGTCATTGGATTAACATTTAGGTTATTTTCGTCCTCCCTAGGCCTATTCTAGTACAATTAGGGGTTTTATCCAATCTTGTCCATCCAATACGTGTGTTTGTGTCATTGGATTCACATTAAGGTCATTTTCGTCATCCCTAGGCTTATTCTAGTCCAATTAGTGTTTCTAACAAATCTTGTGCATCCAATACGGGTGTTTGTGTCATCAATTATCATTTAGGTCATTTTCGTCCTCCCTAGGCTCATTCTAGTCAAATTAGGGTTTTTAACCAAGTTTGTGCATCCAATATGGGTGTTTGTGTCATTGGATTAATATTTAGGTCATTTTTGTCCTCCTTAGGCTTACTCTAGTCGAATTAGGGTTTTTAACCAATGTTGTGCATCCAATAGGTGCGTTTTTGTCGGTGGATTAACATTTAGATCATTTTCGTGATCTCTAGGCTTGTTCTAGTCCATTTAGGGGTTTTAACCAATCTTGTGCATCCCATAAAGTCATTTGTATCATTGGATTAACATTTAGGCCATTTTCGTCCTCCCAATGGTTATTCTAGTCCAATTAGGGTTTTAACCAATCTTGTGCATGTAATTGGTGTGTTTGTATCATTGGATTAACATTTAGGTCATTTTCGCCCTCCCTAGGCTTATTCAAGTCCAATTAGGGTTTTTATCAAATCTTGTGCTTCCAATAGATGTGTTTGTGTGTCATTGGATTAACAGTTAGCTCATTTTCGTCTTCACAAGGCTTATTCTAGTCCAATTAAGGATTTTTTATTAATCATGTTCCTCAAATATGTTTGTTCGTGTCATTTGATAAACATTTAGGTCATTTTCGTCCTCGCTAGGCTTATTCTAGTCCAATTAGTGGTTTTTAACCAATCTTGTGCATCAAATAAATTCATTTGTTCATTCGATTAACATTTAGTTATTTTTTGTCCTCCCAAGGCTTATTCTAGTCCAATTAGGGTTTTTAACTAGTCTTGTGCATCCAATAGGTGTGTTTGTGTAATTGGATTAACATTTAGGTCATTTCTGTCCTCCCTAGGCTTATTCTAGTCCAATTAAGGGTTTTAACAAATCTTGTGCATCCAATAGACACTACTAGAAAATTGCATTTCAGCTGCCATAGTTAGCGTCGGCCCCCGACTCCGACGCTAGTTAGCATCGGCCTGGCCGACGCTAATCCACCAAATTTCAATTTTCAATTTTATTAACGATTAGTGTCGGAGTGGTCGACGCTACGCAAAATAAAACAGACGCTAGTTTATTAATTTAATTTTATAATTTTTATTTTAATATGTAGCATCAGATTGACCGACGCTAAGGTATTTTTAAAATTTTTAATATTATTTATAAAATCATATCGTAAAATTAAAATGTTTGGTTTTCCCTAAAACACGATTTCTCTCTGAATCCCTAAGTTTTCATTTCTTCTCTAAATCCCTAAGTGTTGAACCCTTCGCTCACACTTGAAACCTTCTCTCACACTTGAATCCATCACCGAATCTGATTCCTAAATCCCTAAGTGTCGAACCCTTCCCTAAATGCAGTGAGTATCGCCGAATCCATCACCGAATCCCTAAATGCAGTGAGTATCGCCGACCGAATCCATCATTTCAGAGTCGGTCGCCGTCGCCGTTCAGAGTTGGCTGTCGCCGTCGCCATTCAGAGTTGGTTTGTCTCACTCTTCTGTTAGACTGTTTTCATTCATTTCCTGGTTTGTTTGATTTCATTTCCTGGTTTGTTTAAAAAATATGTGCTTCCCTTGGTTTGTTTGATTTCATTTCCTGGTTTGTTTAAAAAATATGTGCTTCCCTTGGTTTGTTTGATTTCATTTCCTGGTTTTAATTCATTTCCTGGTTTTCATTTCATGTTTGATTTTCATTTCCTGGTTTTCATTCATGATTTCCTGGTTTTCTAAGTATTGGTTTTCATTCATTTACTGCATGTGAAGCATTAACAACTATATTGTATTATCCTCTCTTAAAAACTTCTTGTTTTTCTGTTATGAGAAGATTAAGTTAGTTAATGTGTTAAGTTAGTAGCAGGTCTGGTTTGTGTCCTGGTAATGTTGTTCCATTAGGGTCCCTGTGACAATTATTGTTAGCAAGGGATTAGTTACTGTTTGTTTGAATCATCAAAATTTAATAAAATTTTCCTTCAACTTTTAAATTATATCAATACCTTATGAGGCTTACAAGGAAGGTCCCACCATTTTTTGTCCTCTGCCATCAATTGAACCACTTCCTTCAAGTGACATTCCATTGACTCTATAAAAAACTAACCATTGACGCCTAGTGTTGTTTTTTGGCCATGATTCAAGTGACATTCCATGTGAGTAGTGTTTTGTGTTTTGTATGGAAATGGTGTCTAGCTTCTATTGAAAGAAATAAAGTTAGAAAATATATAGAGAATGATAGTGATAAAATAAAATAGTGCCTCATTTTGAATATTTTCTCTACTACTTGAGACTAAAATAAGAAAGAGGATAATTCTACTAAAATTTAAGAAACTTGAGATACCGACTGGTTTTTTATGAAAGGAATAAAGGCTGAAATAAGTACCCTGAATTTGAGGAAGTTGAAAGAAACAAATAGTGCTACTTTCTTTGTTAAAGTGACTAGTAAGAGCACAAGTTGCAACAAGTTTAACTGAGTTGGGTATTGAAGTTGGAATGCATGCAAAAATAAGAAAGGTTTGGTTACTATATATAATAACAAGTTTGGTAGTGGACAATGTGGTAAGTTTTTTTCATATGCATATTAATTACTAACATATAGTATTATTTTTTAATGGCTTTATGTGGCATTGGCCTTGCTTTTGAGAATGTGGAGTCTGCATTTGGCAATTTTGAAAAGAGCAAAACGGAATAACCACATTGTGCATTTGGCAATTTTAAAGTTTGCTAATTACGACATTCTGCATTCTGCATTTGGCATTTGGCATTTGGCATTTTAAGTTTGCTAACCATTCTGCATTCTGCATTTGGCATATTAATTACTACCATATTAATTAAGTGGTTGTGACAGTAACTATGTAATTCTGTAAACTGCATCCACCGGGTTGATTTGTTAAGTACTACTACGACTACATATTTCTTGTTCCTCTTCTACACATTTCCATTGCTGTTTCAATTATTACTTGTTGCCTTATTCAATTGCTCCTGAGTTATAATGGAACAAATCAGAAAATTCTGCTTATGCTAATGAAATCAGAAAATTGTGCACTAACTAAAAGAAGTTTAGTATTCCGTCAATTAGAAGATGTTAGTATTTTTTAGTCACCACATGTGGACATATGTGCCGATCCAATAGTGGGGCAAGTGTCTATGGTTTTGTCATTTGGTTCTAGAGTACAAGATGATTACGTAGATGTCTGCGTTTTCGTACGATTACTTAGACATGATTTGTGGTTCATTTTTCTGCGTTTTTTCTAAATTTCTGGTTCATTAGATGCTTGGTTAAGTAAATTTTTGCTTTCTAACTATCCCAAATGCATTGATGCCGAACCTGGTCCCCTGTATCCTGGTGAATTTCGATAAACAACAAATCGTAGTTTGGAGGGGAATCTTATGCACTTGAAAGGTATGAATGTTGTTAATTTCATTATACTTTGTTATTAATATGGATGTTGTTGAGTTTGTTTGTTGTGTACATGCTGAATCAGGGAACATTTAAAAAAAAATTGGAGGAAGTACAAACACAAATTGGCGAAACAATGAAGTTTGGTAAAGAGGTAGATGGAGGGACAATACTTATTATGGACTGAATCTGCAGGGGGTCGCACTCGTGGTCGAGTTTATGGTACGAGAGACTTGTCCATTAACGTCCGACAGGGGTGTGTGTATCGCTTACACAACATTCCCAGAATCCTTCTAATTCTATGACTGGGATGTTTTTTAGAAGCGGAGAGGGCAGCTAGAATTAGAGCTGAACAAATTGCTCAGGATGCAGTGACCCAAGCTCAAGTGGCTACCAAGGTCTCCGAAGAGGCTAGGGAGCGTTCAAAGAAGTTAGAGAATGATTTTGATGCATTAAAGCAATTTTTTGGAAGATAAAATTGACGCTTTGCACCGTCAATCAGCTGGTGGATCATCTATTGCGAGTCATCCTCTTTCGCATCCTCATAGACGATCATATTTTGGACGACGTGTCACTTGACGAACCTTAATGTCATAGTTATGCTTACTTTTTGTAGTGGTTGACAACTATGTATTAGGTAACTTTGTTAAAGTTGTTATTCGATACTATTTGTTATTTTGTAGTTTCAGAACACATGATATTTTGTTATGTTATTTAATACTCTGTGCGTTTGTTATAATGTCAATGGAATGACTTTTAATGTTTATTAGCATTCAATTATATTATTAAAAAAATGAAATTCAGCAAAGCAGGGGCTATAAAATTAAAAATAATAAATTAAAAAATTTTGATCTTAGCGTCAGCCAATCCGACGCTACTATATAAATTCAATTGACTTTTATTTTGACTGTAGCGTCGGCCGTCCGACGAAACATTTTCCACACAGCAGACGTGGCAACTGCCATTTTTAGCGTCGGACGTTTCAAATTTACACATAGCGTAGGCGTAGCGTCGGCCAAGCAAACGCTAATATAGCGTCGGATGGTATTTGTCCGACGCTAATAATTAGCTTCGACCGTTTTAGCCTTAGGCCCCGACTCCGACACTAAATAGACGTTAGCGTCGGCTGTTGGTCTGTTAGCGTCGACTTTTGGCCGACGCTAGATCCTGTGCATCTAGTAGTGAGATTTCATTTGTGTCATTGGATTAACATTTAGGTCATTTTCGTCCTCAATAGCCTTAATGTATCCCAATTAAGGTTTTTAACCAATCTTGTGCATCAAATATGTTTGTTCGTGTCATTGGAATAACATTTAGGTCATTTCCGTCCTCACATAGTCTTATTCAAGTCCAATTAGGGTTTTTATCTAATTTTGTCCATCCAATACGCGTGTGTTTGTGTCATTGGATAAATATTTACGTCATTTTCGTTGCTCTAGGCTTATTGTAGTCCAATTAGGGTTTTTTAACCAATCGTATGCATCCAATAAATTCATTTATGTCATTGGATTAACATTTAGGTCATTTTCTTCCTCCCAAGGGTTTATTCTAGTCCAATTAGGGTTTTTAACCTATCTTGTACATCCAATAGGTTGTTTGTGTCATTGGATTAACATTTATGTCATTCTCGTCCTCCTAGGCTTTATTCTAGTCCAATTTAGTGTTTTCTAACCAATCTTGTGCATCCAATAGGTGTGTGTTTGTGTCATTGGATTAGCATTTAGGTCATTTTCGTCCTCCCTAGGCTTATTCTTGTCCATAGGGTTTGTAACCAATCTTGGTGAATCCAATAAGTGTGTTTGTGTCATTGGATGAACATTTAGGGCATTTTCGTCCTCCCTAGGCTTATTCTAGTTAACAAATATTGTGCATCTAATAGATTTGTTTTGTGTCGTTGGATGAAACATTTAGGTCATTTTCGTCCTAACAAGCTTATTCTAGTTTCAATTAAAGTTTTTAACCAATCTTGTGCATCAAATATGTTTGTTTGTGTCATTGGATTAACATTTAGGTCATTTTCGTCCTCCCTAGGCTTATTCTCTAGTCCAATTAGGGTTTTTAACCCAATCTTGTGCATCCAATACATGTGTTTGTGTCATTGGATTAACATTTAGGTCATTTTCGTCCTCCCTAGGCTTATTCTAGTCTAATTAGGTGCATAATTCATTTGTGTCTTTGGATTAACATTTAGGTCATTTTGTCCTCCATTCTAGTCCAATTAGGTTTTTTAACCAATCTTGTGCATGCAATAGGTGTGTTTGTGTCATTGGATTAACAGTTAGGTCATTTTCGTCCTCCCTAGGCTTATTCTAGTCCAATTAGGGTTTTTAAACCAATCTTGTGCATCCAATAAGTGTTTGTGTCATTGGATTAACATTTAGGTCATTTTCGTCCTCCCTAGGCTTATTCTTGTCCAATTAGGGTT
Organism: Cicer reticulatum; assembly: GCA_002896235.1. Lineage (NCBI taxonomy): Eukaryota > Viridiplantae > Streptophyta > Magnoliopsida > Fabales > Fabaceae > Cicer > Cicer reticulatum. The sequence continues at coordinate 9,372 of PGWS01037209.1, read as the reverse complement.
TTTAACCAATCTTGTGCATCCAATATGTTCATTTGTGTTATTGGATTAACATTTAGGTCATTTTCGTCCTCCCTAGGCTTATTCTTGTCCAATTAGGGTTTTAACCAATCTTGTGCATCCAATATTCATTTGTGTCATTGGATTAAACATTTAGGTCATTTTCGTCCCTCCCTAGGCTTATTCTAGTCCAATTAGGGTTTTTAACCAATCTTGTGCATCCAATAGTGTGTTTGTGTCATTGGATGAACATTTAGGTCATTTTCGTCCTCCCTAGGCTTATTCTAGTCCAATTAGGGGTTTTTAACCAATCTTGTGCATCCAATAGGTGTGTTTGTGTCATTGGATTAACATTTAGGTCATTTTCGTCCTCCCTAGGCTTATTCTTGTCCAATTAGGGTTTTTAACCAATCTTGTGCATCCAATAAGTGTGTTTTGTGTCATTGGATGAACATTTAGGTCATTTTCGTCCTCCCTAGGTTTATTCTAGCTTATTCTAGTCGAATTAGGGTTTTTAACCAATCTTGTGCATCCAATAAGTTCATTTGTGTCATTGGATTAACATTTAGGTCATTTTCGTCCTCCCTAGGCTTATTCTAGTCCAATTAGGGTTTTTAACCAATCTTGTGCATTCAATATGTATGTTTGTGTGTATTGGATGAACATTTAGGTCATTTTCGTCCTCCCTAGGCTTATTCTAGTCCAATTAGGGTTTTTAACCAATCTTGTGCATCCAATAGGTGTGTTTGTGTCATTGGATTAACATTTAGGTCATTTTCGTCCTCCCTAGGATTATTCTAGTCCAATTAGGTTTTTAACAAATCTTGTGCATCCAATATGTTTGTTTGTGTCATTGGATTAACATTTAGGTCATTTTCGTCCTCCATAGGCTTATTCTAGTCCAATTAGGGTTTTTAACCAATCTTGTGCATCCAATAAGTGTGTTTGTGTCATTGGATTAACATTTAGGTCATTTTCGTCATCTCCCTAGGCTTATTCTAGTCCAATTAGGGTTTTTAACCAATCTTGTGCATCCAATAAGTTCATTTGTGTCATTGGATTAACATTTAGGTCATTTTTCGTCCTCCCTAGGCTTATTCTAGTCCAATTAGGGTTTTTAACCAATCTTGTGCATCCAATAGGTGTGTTTGTGTCATTGGATTAACATTTAGGTCATTTTCGTCCTCCCTAGGCTTATTCTTCTAGTCCAATTAGGGTTTTTAACCAATCTTGTGCATCCAATAGGTGTGTTTGTGTCATTGGATGAACATTTAGGTCATTTTCGTCCTCCCTAGGCTTATTCTTGTCCAATTAGGGTTTTTAACCAATCTTGTGCATCCAATAAGTTCATTTGTGTCATTGGATGAACATTTAGGTCATTTTTTCCTCCCTAGGCTTATTCTTGTCCAATTAGGGTTTTTAACCCATTCTTGTGCATCCAATTTGTTGTGTTTTGTGTCATTGGATTAACATTTAGGTCATTTTTCGTCCTCCCATAGGCTTATTCTAGTCGAATTAGGGTTTTTAACAAATCTTGTGCATCCAATAGGTGTGTGTGTGTCATTGGATGAACATTTAGGTCATTTTCGTCCTTCCTAGGCTTATTCTTGTCCAATTAGGGTTTTTAACCAATCTTGTGCATCCAATACGTGTGTTTGTGTCATTGGATGAAATTTAGGTTTGTGTCATTAGGGTTTTTAACATTTTGTGCATCATTTTCGTGTCTTTGGATTAACATTTAGATCATTTTATTATTCTAGTCCAATTAGGGTTTTTAAACCAATCTTGTGCATCCAATAGGTGTGTTTGTGTCATTGGATTAACATTTTGGTCATTTTCGTCCTCCCAAGCTTTATTCTTGTCCAATTAGGGTTTTTAACCAATCTTGTGCATCCAATAGGTTGTTTTGTGTCATTGGATTAACATTTAGGTCATTTTTCGTCCTCCCTAGGCTTATTCTTGTCCAATTAGGGTTTTTTAACCAATCTTGTGCATCCAATAGGTTCATTTGTGTCATTGGATGAACATTTAGGTCATTTTCGTCCTCCCTAGGCTTATTCTTGTCCAATTAGGGTTTTTTAACCAATCTTGTGCATCCAATAGTGTGTTTGTGTCATTGGATTAACATTTAGGTCATTTTCGTCCTCCCTAGGCTTATTCTTGTCCAATAAGGTTTTTTAACCAATCTTGTGCATCCAATAAGTTCATTTGTGTCATTGGATGAACATTTAGGTCATTTTCGTCCTCCCAGGCTTTTTCTAGTCCAATTAGGGGTTTTTAACCAATCTTGTGCATCCAATAAGTTTGTTTGTGTCATTGGATTAACATTTAGGTCATTTTCGTCCTCCCTAGGCTTATTCTTAGTCCAATTAGGGTTTTTAAACAATCTTGTGCATCCAATAAGTGTGTTTGTGTCATTGAATTAACATTTAGGTCATTTTCGTCCTCCCTAGGCTTATCTTGTCCAATTAGGGTTTTTAACCAATCTTGTGCATCCAATAAGTTCATTTGTGTCATTGGATTAACATTTAGGTCATTTTCGTCCTCCCTAGGCTTATTCTAGTCCAATTAGGGTTTTTAACCAATCTTGTGCATCCAATAGGTGTGTTTGTGTCATTGGATTAACATTTAGGTCATTTTCGTCCTCCCTAGGCTTATTCTAGTCCAATTAGGGTTTTTAACCAATCTTGTGCATCCAATAGGTGTGTTTGTGTCATTGGATTAACATTTAGGTCATTTTCGTCCTCCCTAGGCTTATTCTAGTCCAATTAGGGTTTTAACCAATCTTGTGCATCCAATAGGTTGTGTTGTGTCATTGGATTAACATTTAGGTCATTTTCGTCCTCCCTAGGCTTATTCTAGTCCAATTAGGGTTTTTAACCAATCTTGTGCATCCAATAGGTTCATTTGTGTCATTGGATTAACATTTAGGTCATTTTCGTCCTCCTTATAGGCTTATTCTAGTCCAATTAGGGTTTATTAAATCAATCTGTGTGCATCCAATAGGTGTGTTTGTGTCATTGGATTGAACATTTAGGTCATTTTCGTCCTCCCTAGGCTTATTCTTGTCCAATTAGGTTTTTAACCAAATCTTGTGCATCCAATAAGTTCATTTGTGTCATTGGATGAACATTTAGGTCATTTTCGTCCTCCCTAGGCTTATTCTAGTCCAAATTAGGGTTTTTAACCAATCTTGTGCATCCAATAGGTGTGTTTGTGTCATTGGATGAACATTTAGGTCATTTTCGTCCTCCCTAGGCTTATTCTAGTCCAATTAGGGTTTTTAACCAATCTTGTGCATCCAATAGGTGTTGTTTGTGTCATTGGATTAACATTTAGGTCATTTTCGTCCTCCCTAGGCTTATTCTAGTCCAATTAGGGTTTTTAACCAAATCTTGTGCATCCAATAGGTGTGTTTTGTGTCATTGGATTAACATTTTGGGTCATTTTCGTCCTCCCTAGGCTTATTCTAGTCCAATTAGGGTTTTTAACCAATCTTGTGCATCCAATAAGTTCATTTGTGTCATTGGATTAACATTTAGGTCATTTTTCGTCCTTCCTAGGGCTTATTCTAGTCCAATTAGGGTTTTTATCCAATCTTGTCCATCCAATAAGTGTGTTTTTGTGTCATTGGATTAACATTTAGGTCATTTTCGTCCTCCATAGGCTTATTCTTGTCCAATTAGGGTTTTTAACCAATCTTGTGCATCCAATAAGTTCATTTGTGTCATTGGATTAACATTTAGGTCATTTTCGTCCTCCTAGGTTTATTCTTGTCCAATTAGGGTTTTTAACCAATCTTGTGCATCCAATAGGTGTGTTTGTGTCATTGGATGAACATTTAGGTCATTTTCGTCCTCCCTAGGCTTATTCTAGTCCAATTAGGGTTTTTAACCAATCTTGTGCATCCAATAAGTGTGTTTGTGTCATTGGATGAACATTTAGGTCATTTTCGTCCTCCCTAGGCTTATTCTTGTCCAATTAATTAGGGTTTTTAACCAATCTTGTGCATCCAATAAGTTCATTTGTGTCATTGGATGAACATTTAGGTCATTTTCGTCCTCCCTAGGCTTATTCTAGTCCAATTAGGGTTTTTTAACCAATCTTGTGCATCCAATAGGTGTGTTTGTGTCATTGGATTAAACATTTAGGTCATTTTCGTCCTCCCTAGGCTTATTCTAGTCCAATTAGGGTTTTTAACCAATCTTGTGCATCCAATAGGTGTGTTTGTGTCATTGGATTAACATTTAGGTCATTTTTCGTCCTCCCTAGGCTTATTCTTGTCCAATTAGGGTTTTTTACCAATCTTGTGCATCCAATAGGTGTTTTGTGTCATTGGATGAACATTTAGGTCATTTTCGTCCTCACAAGGCTTATTCTAGTCCAATTAAGGTTTTTAACCAATCTTGTGCATCCAATAAGTTCATTTGTGTCATTGGATTAACATTTAGGTCATTTGTCGTCGTCCAAATTGTGTCCATCTAATACGTGTGTTTGTGTCATTGAATTTAACATTTAGTTCATTTTCGTCCTCCAAAGGCTTATTCTTGTCCAATTAGGGTTTTTAACCAATCTTGTGCATCCAATAAATTCATTTGTGTCATTGGATTAACATTTAGGTCATTTTCGTCCTCCCTAGGCTTATTCTAGTCCAATTAGGGTTTTTAACCAATCTTGTGCATCCAATAGGTGTGTTTGTGTCATTGGATGAACATTTAGGTCATTTTCGTCCTCCCTAGGTTTATTCTTGTCCAATTAGGGTTTTAAACCAATCTTGTGCATCCAATAAGTTTGTTTGTGTCATTGGATTAACATTTAGGTCATTTTCGTCCTCATAGGCTTATTCTCTGTCCAATTAAGGTTTTTAATCCAATCTTGTGCATCCAATAGGTGTGTTTGTGTCATTGGATTAACATTTAGGTCATTTTCGTCCTCCCATAGGCTTATTCTAGTCCAATTAGGGTTTTTAACCAATCTTGTGCATCCAATAGGTGTGTTTGTGTCATTGGATTAACATTTAGGTCATTTTCGTCATCCCTAGGTTTATTCTAGTCCAATTAATGTTTTTAAACCAACCAATCTTGTGCATCCAAATACGTGTGTTTGTGTCATTGGATGAACATTTAGGTCATTTTCGTCCTCCCTAGGCTTATTCTAGTCCAATTAATGTTTCTAACCAATCTTGTGCATCCAATAGGTGTGTTTGTGTCATTGAATTTACATTTAGTCCATTTTCGTCCTCCCTAGGGTTATTCTAGTCAAATTAGGGTTTTTAACCAATCTTGTGCATCCAATATATGTGTTAGTGTCATTGGATTAACATTTAGGTCATTTTCGTCCTCCCTAGGCTTATTCTAGTCAATTAGGGTTTTTAACCAATCTTGTGCATCCAATAGGTGTGTTTGTGTCATTGGATTAACATTTAGGTCATTTTCGTCCTCCCTAGGCTTATTCTAGTCAAATTAGGGTTTTTAACCAATCTTGTGCATCCAATAGGTGTGTTTGTGTCATTGGATTAACATTTAGGTCATTTTCGTCCTCCATAGGCTTATTCTAGTCCAATTAGGGTTTTTAACCAATCTTGTGCATCCAATAGGTTCATTTGTGTCATTGGATTAACATTTAGGTCATTTTCGTCGTCTCTCCTAGGCTATTCTAGTCCAATTAGGGTTTTTAACCAATCTTGTGCATCCAATAAGTTGTATTTGTGTCATTGGATTAACATTTAGGTCATTTTCGTCCTCCATAGGCTTATTCTTGTCCAATTAGGGTTTTTATCAATCTTGTGCATCCAATAGGTGTGTTTGTGTCATTGGATTAACATTTAGGTCATTTTCGTCCTCCCTAGGCTTATTCTTGTCCATTTAGGGTTTTTAAACCAATCTTGTGCATCCAATAAGTTCATTTTGTGTCATTGGATGAACATTTTAGGTCATTTTCGTCCTCCCTAGGCTTATTCTTGTCCAATTAGGGTTTTTAACCAATCTTGTGCATCCAATAGGTGTGTTTTGTGTCATTGGATTAACATTTAGGTCATTTCGTCCTCCTAGGCTTATTCTTGTCCAATTAGGGTTTTTAACCAATCTTGTGCATCCAATAGTTTCACTTGTGTCATTGGATGAACATTTAGGTCATTTTCGTCCTCACTAGGCTTATTCTTGTCCAATTAAGGGTTTTTAACCAATCTTGTGCATCAAATATGTTTGTTTGTGTCATTGGATTAACATTTAGGTCATTTTTCGTCCTTCCTAGGCTTATTCTATAGTCCAATTAGGGTTTTTTAACCAATCTTGTCCATCCAATACGTGTGTTTGTGTCATTGGATTAACATTTAGGTCATTTTCGTCCTCCCTAGGCTTATTCTTGTCCAATTAGGGTTTTTAACCAATCTTGTGCATCCAATAGGTGTGTTTGTGTCATTGGATGAAACATTTAGGTCATTTTCGTCCTCCCTAGGCTTATTCTAGTCCAATTAGGGTTTTTAACCATCTTGTGCATCCAATACGTGTGTTCATTTGTGTCATTGGATTAACATTTAGGTCATTTTCGTCCTCCTTAGGCTTATTCTAGTCCAATTAGGGTTTTTACCAATCTTGTGGATCCAATAGGTGTGTTTGTGTCATTGGATTAACATTTAGGTCATTTTCGTCCTCATTAGGGTTATTTGTAGTCCAATTAGGGTTTTTTCTGATCTTGTGCATCCAATAGGTGTGTTTGTGTCATTGGATTAAACATTTAGGTCATTTTCGTCCTCCCTATGCTTATTTTAGTCAAATTAGGGTTTTTAACCAATCTTGTGCATCCAATAGGTGTGTTTGTATCATTGGCTAAACATTTAGATCATTTTCGTCCTCCCATAGGCTTATTCTAGTCCAATTAGAGTTTTTATCCAATCTTGTCCATCAATTATGTGTATTTGTGTCATTGGATTAACATTTAGGTCATTTTCGTCCTCACAAGGCTTATTCTAGTCCAGTTAAGGTTTTTAACAAATCTTGTGCATCAAATATGTTTGTTCGTGTCATTGGATTAACATTTAGGTCATTTTCGTCCTTCATATGCTTATTCTAGTCCAATTTAAGGTTTTTAACCAATCTTGTGCATCCAATACGTGTGTTTGTGTCATTAGATTAACATTTAGGTCATTTTCGTCCTTCATAGACTTATTCTTGTCCAATTAGGGTTTTTATCCAATCTTATCCATCCAATAGGTGTCTTTGTGTAATTGGATTAACATTTAGGTCATTTTCGTCCTCAAAAGGCTTATTGTAGTCCAATTAGTGTTTTTAGCCAATCTTGTGTATCAATAATTTTGTTCGTGTCATCAATTAACATTTAGGTCATTTTCTTCCTTCATAGGCTTTTTCTAGTCCAATTAGGGTTTTTAACAATCTTATCCATCCAATACGTGTGTTTGTGTCATTGGATTAACATTTAGGTCATTTTCGTCCTTTATAGGCTTATTCTAGTCCAATTAGGATTTTTAACCACTCTTGTGCATCCAATAGGTGTGTTTGTGTCATTGGATTAACATTTAGGTCATTTTCGTCCTCCCTAGGCTTATTCTAGTCCAATTAGGGTTTTTAACCAATCTTGTGCATCCAATAAATTCATTTGTGTCATTGGATTAACATTTAGGTCATTTTCGTCCTCCCTAGGCTTATTCTCGTCCAATTAGGGTTTTTAACCAATCTTGTGCATCCAATAGATGTGTTTGTGTCATTGAATTAACATTTAGTCATTTTCGTCCTCACGAGGCTTATTTTAGTCCAATTCAGGACTTTTGACCAATCTTGTGCATCCAATAGGTGTGTTTGTCTTATTGGATTAACATTTAGGTCATTTTCGACCTCCCTAGGCTTATTCTAGTCCAATTAGGGTTTTTATCCAATCTTGTGCACCCAATAGGTGTGTTTGTGTCATTGGATTAACATTTAGGTCATTTTCGTCCTCACAAGGCTTATTTTAGTCCAATTATAGGTTTTTAACCAATCTTGTGCATCCAATAGGTGTGTTTGTGTCATTGGATTAAACATTTAGGTCATTTTCGTCCTCCCTAGGCTTATTCTAGTCCAATTAGGGTTTTTAACCAATCTTGTGCCATCCAATACGTGTGTTTGTGTCATTGGATTAACATTTAGGTCATTTTCGTCCTCACAAGGCTTATTCTTGTCCAATTAAGGTTTTTAACCAATATTGTGCATCAAATATGTTTGTTTGTGTCATTGGATTAACATTTAGGTCATTTTCGTCATACATAGGCTTATTCTAGTGAAATTAGGGTTTTTAACCAATCTTGTGCATCCAATAGGTGTGTTTGTGTCATTGGATGAACATTTAGGTCATTTTCGTCCTCCTAAGCTTATTCTTGTCCAATTAGGGTTTTTAACCAATCTTGTGCATCCAATAAGTTATATTTGTGCATTCATTGGATGAACATTTAGGTCATTTTCGTCCTCCCAAGGGTTTATTCTAGTCCAATTAGGGTTTTTAATCAATCTTGTGCATCCAATAAGGTGTGTTTGTGTCATTGGATTAACATTTAGGTCATTTTCGTCATCCCTAGCTTATTCTAGTCCAATTAGGGTTTTTAACCAATCTTGTGCATCCAATAGGTGTGTTTGTGTCATTGGATTAAAATTTAGGTCATTTACGTCCTCCCTAGCCTTTATTCTTGTCCAATTAGGGTTTTTAACGAATCTTGTGCATGCAATAGGTTTGTTTTTATTATTGGATTAACATTTAGGTCATTTTCGTCATCTCTAGGCTTATTCTAGTCCAATTAGGGTTTTTAACCAATGTTGTGCATCCAATAGGTAGGTTTGTGTCATTGGATTGACATTTAGGTAATGTTCGTCCTCAAAAGTCTTATTCTAGTCCAATTAAGGTTTTAAACCAATCTTGTGCATCAAATATGTGTTTTCGTGTCATTGGATTAACATTTAGGTCATTTTCATCCTCCATAGGCTTATTCTTGTCCAATTAGGGTTTTTATCCAATCTTGTCCATCCAATACATGTTTTTTGTCATTGGATTAACATTTAGTTCATTTTCGTCCTCCCTAGGCTTATTCTAGTCAAATTAGGGTTTTTAACCAATCTTGTGCATCAAATATGTTTGTTCGTGTCATTGGATTAACATTGGTTATTTTCGTCTTCATAAGGCTTATTCTTGTTCAATTAGGGTTTTTTATCCAATTTTGTCATCCAAATACGTGTGTTTGTGTTATTGAACTAACATTTAGGTCATTTTGTCCCTCCCTAGACTTATGGTAGTCCAATTTTTGGTTTTAACCAATCTTGTGCATCCAATAAATTCATTTATGTCATTGGATTAACTTTTAGGTCATTTTCGTCCTCCCAAGGCTTATTCTAG
>PGWS01037208.1:0-19029 GCA_002896235.1 Cicer reticulatum | reverse complement strand
CCTCCCTAGGCTTATTGCTTGTCCAATTAGGGTTTTTTAACCAATCATTGTGCATGCAATAACGTGTGTTTGTGTTCATTGGATGAACATTTAGGTCATTTTTCGTCCTCCTTAGGCTTATTCTTGTCCAAATAGGGTTTTTAACCAATCTTGTGCATCCAATAAGTTCATTTGTGTCATTGGATTCATTGGACATTTAGGTCATTTTCGTCCTCCCTAGGCTTATTCTTGTCCAATTAGGGTTTTTAACCAATCTTGTGCATCCAATAGGTGTGCTTGTGTCATTGGATGAACATTTAGGTCATTTAGGTCATTTAGTTTTTACCCTTGTGCCCAATAGTGTTATTCTTGTCCAATTAGGGTTTTGGATAACCAATCTTGTGCATCCAATAGGTGTGTTTGTGTCATTGGATGAACATTTAGGTCATTTTCGTCCTCCCTAGGCTTATTCTTGTCCAATTATAGGTTTTTAACCAATCTTGTGCATCCAATAGGTGTGTTTTGTGTCATTGGATTACATTTAGGTCATTTTCGTCCTCCCTAGGTTATTCTTGTCCAATTAGGGTTTTTAACCAATCTTGTGCATCCAATATTTGTGTTTGTGTCATTGGATGAACATTTAGGTCATTTTCGTCCTCCCTAGGCTTATTCTTGTCCAATTAGTGTTTTTAACCAATCTTGTGCATCAAATAGTTGTTTGTGTCATTGGATGAACATTTAGGTCATTTTCGTCCTCCCTAGGCTTATTCTTGTCCAATTAGGGTTTTTAACCAATCTTGTGCATCCAATAGGTGTGTTTGTGTCATTGGATTAAACATTTAGGTCATTTTCGTCCTCCCTAGGCTTATTCTTGTCCAATTAGGGTTTTTAACCAATCTTGTGCATCCAATAGGTGTGTTTGTGTCATTGGATTAACATTTAGGTCATTTTTCGTCCTCCTTAGGCTTATTCTTGTCCAATTAGGTTTTTAACCAATCTTGTGCATCCAATAGTTGTGTTTGTGTCATTGGATTAACATTTAGGTCATTTTCGTCCTCCCTAGGCTTATTCTTGTCCAATTAGGGTTTTTAACCAATCTTGTGCATCCAATAAGTTGTTTTGTGTCATTGGATTAACATTTAGGTCATTTTCGTCCTCCCTAGGCTTATTCTTGTCCAATTAGGGTTTTTAACCAATCTTGTGCATCCATAGGTGTGTTTTGTGTCATTGGATGAACATTTAGGTCATTTTCGTCCTCCCTAGGCTTATTCTTGTCCAATTAGGGTTTTTTAACCAATCTTGTGCATCCAATATGTTCATTGTGTCATTGGGATGAACATTATTAGGTCATTTTCGTCCTCCCTAGGCTTATTCTTATTCTTGTCCAATTAGGGTTTTTAACCAATCTTGTGCATCCAATAGGTGTGTTTGTGTCATTGGATGAACATTTAGGTCATTTTCGTCCTCCCTAGGCTTATTCTTGTCCAATTAGGGTTTTTAACCAATCTTGTGCATCCAATAGGTGTGTTTGTGTCATTGGATGAACATTTAGGTCATTTTCGTCCTCCCTAGGCTTATTCTTGTCCAATTAGGGTTTTTAACCAATCTTGTGCATCCAATAGGTGTGTTTTGTGTCATTGGATGAACATTTAGGTCATTTTCGTCCTCCCTAGGCTTATTCTTGTCCAATTAGGGTTTTAACCAATCTTGTGCATCCAATAGGTGTCATTTGTGTCATTGGATGAACATTTAGGTCATTTTCGTCCTCCCTAGGCTTATTCTTGTCCAATTAGGGTTTTTAACCAATCTTGTGCATCCAATAGGTGTGTTTGTGTCATTGGATGAACATTTAGGTCATTTTCGTCCTCCCTAGGGCTTATTCTTGTCCAATTAGGTGGTTTTTAACCAATCTTGTGCATCCAATAAGTTCATTTGTGTCATTGGATTGATTAACATTTAGGTCATTTTCGTCCTCCCTAGGTTATTTCTTGTCCAATTAGGGTTTTTAACCAATCTTGTGCATCCAATAGGTGTGTTTGTGTCATTGGATGAACATTTAGGTCATTTTCGTCCTCCCTAGGCTTATTCTTGTCCAATTAGGGTTTTTAACCAATCTTGTGCATCCAATAGGTGTGTTTGTGTCATTGGATGAACATTTAGGTCATTTTCGTCCTCCCTAGGCTTATTCTTGTCCAATTAGGGTTTTTAACCAATCTTGTGCATCCAATAGGTGTGTTTTGTGTCATTGGATGAACATTTAGGTCATTTTCGTCCTCCCTAGGCTTATTCTTGTCCAATTAGGGTTTTTAACCAATCTTGTGCATCCAATAGGTGTGTTTGTGTCATTGGATGAACATTTAGGTCATTTTCGTCCTCCCTAGGCTTATTCTTGTCCAATTAGGGTTTTTAACCAATCTTGTGCATCCAATAAGTTCATTTGTGTCATTGGATGAACATTTAGGTCATTTTCGTCCTCCCTAGGCTTATTCTTGTCCAATTAGGGTTTTTAACCAATCTTGTGCATCTTGTTGTGTCATTGGATGAACATTTAGGTCATTTTCGTCTCTCCTATTATTCTTGTCCAATTAGTTTTTAACCAATCTTGTGTCATTGGTGTGTTTGTGTCATTGGATGAACATTTAGGTCATTTTCGTCCTCCCTAGGCTTTATTCTTGTCCAATTAGGGTTTTTAACCAATCTTGTGCATCCAATAGGTGTCATTTGTGTCATTGGATGAACATTTAGGTCATTTTCGTCCTCCCTAGGCTTATTCTTGTCCAATTAGGGTTTTTAACCAATCTTGTGCATCCAATAAGTTCATTTGTGTCATTGGATGAACATTTAGGTCATTTTTTTCCTCCCTAGGCTTATTCTTGTCCAATTAGGGTTTTTAACCAATCTTGTGCATCCAATATATGTTCATTTGTGTCATTGGATGAACATTTAGGTCATTTTCGTCCTCCCTAGGCTTATTCTTGTCCAATTAGGGTTTTTAACCAATCTTGTGCATCCAATAAGTTCATTTGTGTCATTGGATGAACATTTAGGTCATTTTCGTCCTCCCTAGGCTTATTCTTGTCCAATTAGGGTTTTTTAACCAATCTTGTGCATCCAATAAGTGTGTTTGTGTCATTGGATGAACATTTAGGTCATTTTCGTCCTCCCTAGGCTTATTCTTGTCCAATTAGGGTTTTTAACCAATCTTGTGCATCAATATAGTTCATTTTGTGTCATTGGATGAACATTTAGGTCATTTTCGTCCTCCCTAGGCTTATTCTTGTCCAATTAGGGTTTTTAACCAATCTTGTGCATCCAATAGGTTCATTTGTGTCATTGGATGAACATTTAGGTCATTTTTCGTCCTCCCTAGGCTTATTCTTGTCCAATTAGGGTTTTTAACCAATCTTGTGCATCCAATAGTTGTGTTGTGTCATTGGATGAACATTTAGGTCATTTTCGTCCTCCCTAGGCTTATTCTTGTCCAATTAGGGTTTTTAACCAATCTTGTGCATCCAATAGGTTCATTTGTGTCATTGGATGAACATTTAGGTCATTTTCGTCCTCCCTAGGCTTATTCTTGTCCAATTAGGGTTTTTAACCAATCTTGTGCATCCAATAGTGTCATTTGTGTCATTGGATTAACATTTAGGTCATTTTCGTCCTCCCTAGGTTTATTCTTTGTCCAATTAGGGTTTTTAACCCAATCTTTTGTGCATCCAATAGGTGTGTTTGTGTCATTGGATGAACATTTAGGTCATTTTCGTCCTCCCTAGGCTTATTCTTGTCCAATTAGGGTTTTTTAACCAATCTTGTGCATCCAATAGGTGTGTTTTGTGTCATTGGATTCACATTTAGGTCATTTTCGTCCTCCCTAGGCTTTATTCTTGTCCAATTAGGGTTTTTAACCAATCTTGTGCATCCAATAGGTGTGTTTGTGTCATTGGATGAACATTTAGGTCATTTTCGTCCTCCCTAGGCTTATTCTTGTCCAATTAGGGTTTTTAACCAATCTTGTGCATCCAATAAGTTCATTTGTGTCATTGGATGAACATTTAGGTCATTTTCGTCCTCCCTAGGCTTATTCTTGTCCAATTAGGGTTTTTAACCAATCTTGTGCATCCAATAGGTTCATTTGTGTGTCATTGGATGAACATTTAGGTCATTTTCGTCCTCCCTAGGCTTATTCTTGTCCAATTAGGTTTTTAACCAATCTTGTGCATCCAATAGGTTGTTTGTGTCATTTGGATGAACATTTAGGTCATTTTCGTCCTCCCTAGGACTTATTCTTGTCCAATTAGGGTTTTTAACCAATCTTGTGCATCCAATAAGTTCATTTTTGTCATTGGATTTGAACATTTAGGTCATTTTCGTCCTCCCTAGGCTTTATTCTTGTCCAATTAGGGTTTTTAACCAATCTTGTGCATCCAATAGGTTCATTTTTGTGTCATTGGATGAACATTTAGGTCATTTTCGTCCTCCCTAGGCTTATTCTTGTCCAATTAGGGTTTTTAACCAATCTTGTGCATCCAATAAGTTCATTTGTGTCATTGGATGAACATTTAGGTCATTTTCGTCCTCCCTAGGCTTATTCTTGTCCAATTAGGGTTTTTAACCAATCTTGTGCATCCAATAAGTTCATTGTGTCATTGGATGAACATTTAGGTCATTTTCGTCCTCCCTAGGCTTATTCTTGTCCAATTAGGGTTTTTTTAACCAATCTTGTGCATCCAATAGGTTCATTTTGTGTCATTGGATGAAACATTTAGGTCATTTTCGTCCTCCCTAGGCTTATTCTTGTCCAATTAGGGTTTTTAACCAATCTTGTGCATCCAATAAGTGTGTTTGTGTCATTGGATGAACATTTAGGTCATTTTCGTCCTCCCTAGGCTTATTCTTGTCCAATTAGGGTTTTTAACCAATCTTGTGCATCCAATAGGTTCATTTGTGTCATTGGATTACATTTAGGTCATTTTCGTCCTCCCTAGGGTTTATTCTTGTCCAATTAGGGTTTTTAACCAATCTTTGTGCATCCAATAAGTGTCATTTGTGTGTGTCATTGGATGAACATTTAGGTCATTTTCGTCCTCCCTAGGCTTATTCTTGTCCAATTAGGGTTTTTAACCAATCTTGTGCATCCAATAGGTTGTTTTGTGTCATTGGATTAACATTTAGGTCATTTTCGTCCTCCTAGGCTTATTCTTGTCCAATTAGGGTTTTTAACCAATCTTGTGCATCCAATATAGTGTGTTTGTGTCATTGGATGAACATTTAGGTCATTTTCGTCCTCCTAGGGCTTATTCTTGTCCAATTAGGGTTTTTAACCAATCTTGTGCATCCAATAAGTTCATTTGTGTCATTGGATGACATTTAGGTCATTTTCGTCCTCCCTAGGCTTATTCTTGTCCAATTAGGGTTTTTAACCAATCTTGTGCATCCAATAGGTGTGTTTGTGTCATTGGATGAACATTTAGGTCATTTTCGTCCTCCCTAGGCTTATTCTTGTCCAATTAGGGTTTTTAACCAATCTTGTGCATCCAATAAGTTCATTTGTGTCATTTGGATTAACATTTAGGTCATTTTCGTCCTCCTAGGCTTATTCTTGTCCAATTAGGGTTTTTAACCAATCTTGTGCATCCAATAGGTGTGTTTGTGTCATTGGATGAACATTTAGGTCATTTTCGTCCTCCCTAGGCTTATTCTTGTCCAATTAGGGTTTTTAACCAATCTTGTGCATCCAATAGGTTGTTTTGTGTCATTGGATGAACATTTAGGTCATTTTCGTCCTCCCTAGGCTTATTCTTGTCCAATTAGGGTTTTTAACCAATCTTGTGCATCCAATAGGTGTGTTTGTGTCATTGGATGAACATTTAGGTCATTTTCGTCCTCCCTAGGCTTATTCTTGTCCAATTAGGGTTTTTAACCAATCTTGTGCATCCAATAGGTGTGTTTGTGTCATTGGATGAACATTTAGGTCATTTTCGTCCTCCCTAGGCTTAGTCCAATTAGGGTTTTTATTCTTGTGCATCCAATTAGGGTGTTTTGGATGAACATTTAGGTCATTTTCGTCCTCCCTAGGCTTATTCTTGTCCAATTAGGGTTTTTATCTCTTGTGCATCCAATAGGTCATTTTGTGTCATTGGATGAACATTTAGGTCATTTTCGTCCTCCCTAGGGCTTATTCTTGTCCAATTAGGGTTTTTAACCAATCTTGTGCATCCAATAGTGTGTTTGTGTCATTGGATTAACATTTAGGTCATTTTCGTCCTCCCTAGGCTTATTCTTGTCCAATTAGGGTTTTTAACCAATCTTGTGCATCCAATAAGTTCATTTGTGTGTCATTGGATTAACATTTAGGTCATTTTCGTCCTCCCTAGGCTTATTCTTGTCCAATTAGGGTTTTTAACCAATCTTGTGCATCCAATAGTTCATTTTGTGTCATTGGATGAACATTTAGGTCATTTTCGTCCTCCCTAGGCTTATTCTTGTCCAATTAGGGTTTTTAACCAATCTTGTGCATCCAATAGGTTCATTTTGTGTCATTGGATGAACATTTAGGTCATTTTCGTCCTCCCTAGGCTTATTCTTGTCCAATTAGGGTTTTTAACCATCTTGTGCATCCAATAGGTGTGTTTTGTGTCATTGGATGAACATTTAGGTCATTTTCGTCCTCCCTAGGCTTATTCTTGTCCAATTAGGGTTTTTAACCAATCTTGTGCATCCAATAGGTTCATTTGTGTCATTGGATGAACATTTAGGTCATTTTCGTCCTCCCTAGGCTTATTCTTGTCCAATTAGGGTTTTTAACCAATCTTGTGCATCCAATAAGTATTATTTGTGTGTTTGTGTCATTGGATGAACATTTAGGTCATTTTCGTCCTCCCTAGGCTTATTCTTGTCCAATTAGGGTTTTTTAACCAATCTTGTGCATCCATAAGTTCATTTGTGTCATTGGATGAACATTTAGGTCATTTTCGTCCTCCCTAGGCTTATTCTTGTCCAATTAGGGTTTTTAACCAATCTTGTGCATCCAATAGGTTCATTTGTGTCATTGGATGAACATTTAGGTCATTTTCGTCCTCCTAGGCTTATTCTTGTCCAATTAGGGTTTTTAACCAATCTTGTGCATCCAATAAGTTCATTTGTGTCATTGGATGAAACATTTAGGTCATTTTCGTCCTCCCTAGGTTTATTCTTGACCAATTAGGGTTTTTAACCAATCTTGTGCATCCAATAGGTGTGTTCGTCCTCCCTAGGCTTATTCTTGTCCAATTAGGGTTTTTAACCAACACTACAACATTTATGGTCTCTGGCTAACATTTTTATGCAAAAATGTATAAAATGTTGCTAAAAATAGTTAAGGCAACATTTTAATGTTTGTTGTCGTTATTGTTTTGCAACACCGTATAAATGTTCTCTAAATTATTTTTGGGCACAATTTTAAAATGTAGTCACTATGATAACTCTATGGCAATATTTGATAATTGTTCTCAATTAGATATTTCTAAGGAAATTTTGCGATTGTTCCTTATTTTGAATAAGGCTACAATTATAAAATGTTATTTAAAAGTTTACATTCATATTTTTGCGGGAATAATTCCTTCCAAATATATTAATAACATATAATATATATATAATATATAATATTAAACATTATATTATTTTTTATTATGTATAAATAATAGTAAACTAAAGATCAATTAAGCAAATTAAGTTAAACCATTTCACTAATCCTAATTAAATTCCTAAATCCCAAACACTGTAAGCATTATTTTACTAAATCCCTAAATCATGTCCATTCATTGCGCCGGTTCCATTCATCTTCACCGTCAACTCGCGAACTCTTTCACTCAACCCTCTCCGTCAAACACAAACTCTTCATTCACCCCTCCGTCAATAAACCGTCAACAGAATTCTGTCCTTCATGAACAAGAGCATAGTTTATCTTCCGTCTCTTGTTCTCCGGTGTTCGTTTCCAATTCGTAACGACGTCGTGTACTAACAGGTTTGCAATCTTTGATCATTTTTTTTCGTTTTGTTTGTTGATAATGTATATGGGTTGCTCTGTACAATGTTTTGTTTAGGGTTCATCTTCGTCTATTTTTTTTAGTGTTTCTTTTTGTTATGTTGCTCTGATTTTTTGTTTTGCTTTTCGTTTCTTGTGTCGCTTTGGAACTTGTGTTTGTCGTTCACATCTTGAAAATTATTTTCGTTTCTTGCTCTTATTCGTTTTATACATTATATTCTCTTATAGCGATTTTGTTTAGACTAAACTATCTTTCTGTTTGTAAAAAAAATGGTCCTTTCCAACGTTGAATACAATTTTTATAATAAGATAAAATAGAAGTTTCATTGTTTATTTGTTAGAACAAGATTTTTGATTCTTTGTAATGAAGGTTAATATCATGAGTTCAAATAAGAACCCTGCATTTGTGTTTTTGTTGCTCATCAATTCATAGGGAGACTAACTTAACATGACTTTGTCAAATTTATTATCACTTAATTGAAAAGAAAAATAGTAAAACTAATAAGTTCAGATTGTATAAACTCTAAGATCATTTTCACTACAACTAATGCATAATGTTATAGGTTATTGATTGTTTTGATGGTTAAGATTAAAAAATTTTGACTTATGCCTTGGGTTTTCAAGCCAGGAAAAAATGACTTACTTGAAATTGTGCGTAAAATTCCGAGATACCTATATTTTTCATATTTGTTGTTATTATCTTAATTCAACTTTTTGTGACTATTAGCTTTAGGGGGGGCGTAAATATGATCCAATACACCCCTTATATTAAATTGAAGTATCTATTCCTTATATATATTTTCCTTTGATTCCAAGATTGAAAAGACTCTTTATGTGTTCAAGACAGTTGACACGTTGAGGTGGCCATGCTGAAGAGCGTTCAAGGGATGGTAGGTTAAGGCATCCAGCTGATGGCCAAGCATGGAAATAATTTGACAAAAACATCAAGACTTTGCTCTCTGAAACTCGTAACATTAGGCTTGGGTTGGCGAGTGATGGGTTTATCCATTCAGGACTATGAAGTCTTTCACATAGCACATGGCCTATCGTATTAACTATATATAATTATCCACCAAGTTTATGCTTGAAGCAGAAAATTGTCTGATGTCGCTACTTATTCCTGGACCCACGATCACTCCGGAAATGCAATTGATGTGTATATGAAGCCACTTATTGAGGAGCTAAAAATATATGGGATGTTGGTGTAGAAACATATGACATTTCAAGAAATAAAGTCATTTCAGATGCGTGCAGCTCTTTTGTGAACTGTTAACGACTTTCCCTACATATGCTACGTTATCTGGTTGGAGCACTAAAGGGGAATTTTTCTTGCCCAACTTGTAATCATCAGACTTCTTCAACTTACTTAAAACATAGTCGAAAGATGTGTTATATGGGTCATCGAGTCTTTTTGGATTCAAAATCATGTTTGGAGATCAAATGCAATATCTTTTTATGGAAAACCGGAATATAGGTCTCCACCCTCCTTGTTAGATACGACAAGAATTTTAAAAAGACTTACAAGACATTCCTGATGTATTGGGCGAGAAGAAAGAAATGAAAAAAAGGTTTGGTCCATGGACGAAAAAATCCATCTTTTGGCAATTACCCATATTGGATGGATAATTCTCTACGCCATAATTTAGATGTAATGCACATTGAGAAGAACATTTGTGATAATATAAATCGGGAATCTCTTGGAGATTGAAGGGAATAAAAAGGATCATGCAAATATCGTTTGGACCTACAAGATATGGGGATTAGAAAAAAAACTACATTTGAAGGCAACAGATGAAGGTAAGAAAACTCAAATCCTAAAGGCATGTTTCTCCCTAACAAAGCATGAGAAATCTATTTTTTGTGGTGTTTTTAAGGCAGTAAAACTTCCTGATGGCCTTGCTTCTAATATTTCTCATTGTGTTCAAGTTGATGAGGGAAAAATTCATGGGTACAAGAGTCATGATGCCCATAATTAATACTTCATTACTTGTTGCAAGTAGCAATAAGAGGAATTACCCCTAATCAAGTTACCATCCCTTTGATTCGACTTTGTTCCTTTTTTCGGTGTTTATGCCAAAAGGTTAGAGGTGAAAACTTTGAATCACTTGGAAGTAGAGATTGCTGAAACACTTTGTCAATTGGAATGTATCTTCCCTCCAAGTTTCTTTGACATAATGGTCGACTTACCAATTCACCTTGCAAATGAAGTTAGATTGGGTGGACCGGTTCAATTTCGATGGATGTATTATATGGAAAGATATTTGGGTGATTTAAAAAACTTTTGTTCGTAATAGGAGTCGTCTAGAGGGTTCTATCGCTGAAGCATATTTGGTTAAAGAATCACTAACATTTTGTTCAAGATATTTGTCAAGTGGTGTAGATACAAGGATGAATAGAATGACACGAAATAACGATGGCATTCCAAGCATAGGCCATCCAATTGGGGGGCAGAAACTAATTTCCCTTGATCATAAGTCCCAAAACCAAGCTCATGGTTACATATTATTCAATTGTGATGAAGTGCAAGAATACATTAGGTACAATCTTTTACTTGCTACAATATTTCATTCTTAAAATTAGTTTTTTCCTTTTGCATTGAAAAATTAGTTATTTATTTTGTAGAGAGCATGATGTTAATGTTCATAATCATCGAAAAAGAAAAGAAGTCGAGTAAAGCTAATAATCAAAGAGAAGATTTTATTCAATGGTTTGAAACACGTGTTATGGATGAAGAAGTATCTGATTGGTTGAAGGCGTTGTCTAGGGGGCCAAATAAATGTTGCTAGAAGGTATTCTGGTTATGTTATCAATGGATTCGGATTTCATACAAGAAAACGTGAAGCAAGGCTTAAAACACAAAATAGTGGAGTGGCATTAGAAGCGGTAACTCAAGTTCTTAGAATGCAAGATATGAAAATCCTGAACCGATTTGTGTGACTTACTATGGGGCAGTAAAAGATATCATAGAGTTAGATTATTTATGGTCAACTAAAACATTTATTGTTCAAATGTGATTTGGTTTGTGACTAAAGAAGACAAATATGGGTTAACATGTGTTTACTCTAACAAAAAGTGCTACAAAAATGATCCATTTGTCTTGGCATCTCAAGTTCAACATGGTTCTTTATTGAAGATCCTTTTAACAAAAATAGACACTATGTTTTGAAGGCACTTCCAAGGGATTCATTTGACATGGGAGAATGTTTTAATTCAAATGTCCAAGAATATGACATTTCAACAAATCTTGATATATCGAAGGATGATTATGAAGTAGATTTTGGTTAGGAAGACGTACCAGATGATATCTTCGAAATGCCTTTTTTAGAACTTCACAAGCAACAAGAAGAACATGAGAGTGATGATGATACAAGTTTTGAAAGTGAAGATGAAACCATTGATGATTCTTGTTTTGATTAAGTCATGTATTATTATTTTTTTTCGTCTTTGTTGATCAATATTATTTCACCCTCCATTGTCTTAGTTAATATATTTGTATAATTTATGTAATATTTAATTTTTTTTTCTTTGTAGTTAGCCACAATGGAAAAAGTAAGAGTTGTAAAAGCTGGTGGATCTCTTAGAAAGATTGGTCAAACTCCTACTAAAAGTTCCGATTTTCCTTTCCAAGCAAGATCAAGAATTGAGTTGGCAAAGAAATTCAAGCAAATTAAGAAAGAAAAAATTGATAAGTTGCATGAGAGGTTGCAGGAAAATAATATAGAAAGGGTTCAAGAGATTGTAGAAGATGTAGAAGGTAAAACAAATTCTTGATTCATGATTAGATTTTTATAATATTACATATGTAACTATTTTTCATTTGGATTTCTTATAGATAATATTCCGAATATTTTTTTCATAAATCTTGAATAAAATTAGAAACACCAAAAAAAAGAACACATAGAAAAGAATTCGAAAGATTGATGGCAACCTAGACAAACGCATTGTTACAAATAAAATGGAGAGACCTAATATTCTGCAACCAAAAGTAATGAAAGATTCTTCACGTAGTGACAAAGAAGTTGTACAAGGTAAATATTATTATTTTAATTTATTATGCATACTATTTTTATATTTTTATATACATTGAAATATTCCTAATATTTTTTATGACTTTTCATTAAAATTAGAAACACCAAACAAAAGAACTCATGAGAAAGCTACAATCAATGCATTGCATGTTCATGCAATAATAGAGAAATGGTTCAAAATTTTGATGGCAACATGGACAAGCAAATTGGACATGGAGACAGAATTTGTACAAGGTAAGTCATCTTTTTTATTTTTTTATTTTTTTATCAACTTTAAATTTGGTTATTCTTTTGAAGATATTTTTTTGATGACATTGTATTGAAACTAGGAATGCTGAAAAAAGATCTCCTGAGAATCTTCCAGATAATAATAAAGAGAAAATTCAAAAGATGGAAAAGACAGTTGGAAAGAAAATCTTTATTCCTACTAAGAATAACAAATCCGAGAAACCAAATCATTCTTTGGATGCAACCAAGTCATACAATGGAGAAAAACAATGCAACAACATTCATTCGAGATCAAGTCAACCTCTTAAATTAACTCAAAATAAGCCATTATGAAGCAAAAATAGAGGATAAGACTTACAACAACCAGAAGTTATGGATGATATTGCACAAGTTGTATAAGATATCAATGAAGACGTGACAGACAAAAATAGAGAAGAAGAAAAAGTAAATTATTTTTTGTATTTCATGATAATGATCTATGTACATATCATGTATATAATTGTTATAAATATGTGGTATAGGAACATCAAAAAGAAAAACTCGTGGGAAAACCTTGTGCAAAAGGATTCATGGAAGAACTTTGGAAGAGCGTGAAAAAGTGACATTTAATGAGGATGGTCAACCTATTGGGCCTAGTGATAAAGTAGTATCTGACTTGAGCCTTTTCTTAGGACATTAGCTAGGAACTCAACATTTTGTCCTCTAATATACACAAATTGGTCAGGAATGTCCGATAAAAATATAAGATGCTTCTGGAGATATACTAATGTATCTGTGAGTTTGAATGTCTGGTTATTACAAAAATAAAATTCATTTCATGATGTTTTTTATCTAATAATTTTTGTAGCAAAAAGTTTGTCTTGCCAATTGAAGCACGAGATTGGGTTGAGACTACCGTTAGAGATGCATGGAGAAGATATAAGTACAAAATTAAGAAGGATCATTTTTTGAAGTATTCCATCCTGACCGAGAGTCTTAAACATCGTCCTCCAAAGGTGCCAGAATCTCATTTTAGGAAGCTTTGTGAATATTGGAATTCAAAACCTATACAAGTAAGATTATTAATTATCTTATGTATTATGCCTCATTTTGTGTATAATAATATATGTAAGTAAAATTTACCGTAGTAATTTCTTCAACTATAAATGCAGGCAATCAGTGAAGGAACACTAGAAGTAGAGCTCAACTAAAATAGGTGCATCGAATGGGTCCCAAGAAATTCTCTTTAGCTCGTGAAAAATTTGTAAATTTTTTTCATCCTTTACTTATGGTATATAGTTTCAAATTTTGTTGTGTTAAATTATGGGTTGTTTTTGTTTTGGAATTCTTTTTATTTGTGCAGCTTGCAAAGGAAAAAAGAGAGCCTACTCAAGCAGAAATTTTTGTTGAAACTCGGAAAGGAAATAAAGGAAAAGCATTGGATGTAGAAACTGAAAAAGTAATTGTAAGTTAAAAGATATTGTTACAATAACTTACATATATACTCTATTTTTTCATAAAATATTGTTATATAATAGTAGATAACAATAATTACTTGTAACTTTTGCTAGTCCCAACTTCAAGAAATGGTTGAAAATTAAGAATGTGATACAAAAGCATTTGAAGCTATTTTTGGAAAGGAGCGTCCTGGCATGGTACGTTGTTATGGGAGAAACGTAACTAAAACTTCCTTAAAGCAAAAGGAGGAGATAAATGCTTTGAAAAAAGCACACAATGAAGAAGTATCAGTCTTAGTGGAAAATTTTGAAGATAAGATTGGTAAATTGCAACATGCTTTCAAAAACTCTAACGCACATTGCAATCCTCAAAATTAATATGCAATCAATAGAAGATTTGTTAGGATTTTCTCATGGTGATGCTAATGGTTCCCCAATTGAGGCTATAGTACAAATGCATTCCTCTACATCAACTCATGCTCCACGTCTTAAAAAGGTAATCATATATAGCAATTGTTATTATTGTTGGTTAATTGACCTTGATCTAAATTCTTGTTGTTTTCAGAGTGAAATTGAGAAAAAAAATGTTCATTTGGACTTAATTTGGTTTCAGTTTTGTATCATCGTTTAGATGGAAAATGATTCACTGTTCAGTTATGTTTTTGTTTTGTGATTATGTTTGTGCGTTGTGTTCGATATTTTTCCCGATTCTGTTTGAATATGTGTTTAATGAGATTCAGTTTTGTGTGCATTTTTATGTTTCTATTTGCGTTTCTGTTTGCGTGTTTTGCATTTTTCTGTGTGTGTTTTGCGTCTATTTCTTCTTGCGAATTTTGTTTCATCATCTATTTTGTTTTTATTTTTTTTATGCAGCAAGACATCAATGGAGACTGTGAAAATGATAATGAATTATTTCAAGATGACGATGTAGGTGATAAATTTCAAGATGATGAATTTGAAAATGTAGGATATAGATAATGAATCTGAAGAAGATGCACTTGAATGAGTTGGATGATCAATTTATGGATGATTTTTGGATGATGTTTTTTGTTAGGCTTGTACTAATTGAAGCGTCAAAACTCAAGAAACTATATTTTGTTATTTTGCTACACTTGTACTTTAAAGTGCTAAACTTTATATATTATGTTATGACATTTTGTTTACTTCGTACTATGTATTTGAATACAGCTTAGTTAACAACTTGTGTTAAATTTTCAATTCTATTTTCCTAGATTCAATTCTTTTGAGTTTATGTATAAATATTATAAGTAAAATAAAAGAGAAGATTTAAAAATTGAAAGAGTTGTGTATGTAATTAAATTATTATGTTTATAAAATAATTTATTATAAATAATAGCATAATGTCTAGTTTATGATTTATATTGAAATAATAGAAAAATAAAAATTTTATCTATGTAATATGATACGGTTTAAAATTGTTGCATATATGCTCTAGCAACATTTTATTAATGTTCTCATTGTATTCCCTTTAAGGCAACATTTATCAATTGTTGTCAGATGTGACAACAATTAAAAAATGTTGCCTTAGATGCGTTGAAAAAACTGTTCCCTATTCCTATAGTTTAGGCAACGTTTATAAATAGTGTGCCCAAAAGTGCAAAAAAAATGTTGCCAAAAGTAATAGGCAACGCTCGCATATGAGACGCATGAAAAAATGTTGCCTATTCTCTATGGCAACATTTTTCTGTGTTTTGACACATTTTTTCAAATGTTGTTGAAAAGCAAAAATGTTGTAGTGCAATCTTGTGAATCCAATAGGTGTGTTTGTTTCATTAGATTCACATTTAGGTCATTTTCGTCCACCTTAGGATTATTCTTGTCCAATTAGGGTTTTTAACCAATCTAGTGCATCCATTAGGTGTTTTCATGTCATTGGATCCCATTTAGGTCATTTTTCGTCCTCCTTAGGTTTATTCTAGTCCAATTAAGGTTTTTAACCAATCTTGTGCATCCAATAGGTGGTTTTGTGTCATTGGATTCACATTTAGGTTATTTTCGTCCTCTAGAGGCTTATTCTTGTCCAATTACGATTTTTAACCAATCATGTGCATCCAATAGGTGTGTTTGAGTCATTGGATGAACATTTAGGTCATACTCGTCCTCCTAGGCTTATTCTTGTCCAAATAAGGTTTTTAAACCAATCTTGTGCATCCGATAGTTGTGTTTGTGTCATAAGATTCACATTTAGGTTATTTTTGTCCTCCCTAGGCTTATTCTAGTTCAATGAGGGTCTTTAACCAATCTTGTGCATCCAATAGGTGTGCTTGTGTCATTGGATTAACATTTAGGGTCATTTTCATCCGACCTAGGCTTATTTTAGTACAATTAGGGTTTTTAACCAATCTTGTGCATCCAATAGGTGTATTTGTGTCATTGGATTAACATTTAGGTCATTTTCATCCTCCATAGACTTATTTAAGTCCAATTAGGGTTTTTAACCAGTCTTGTACATCCAATAGGTGTTGTTGTGTCATTGGATACACATTTACGTCATTTTCGTCCTCCCTAGGCTTATTCTAGTCCAATTAGGGTATTTAACCAATCTTGTGCATCCAATAGGTGTGTTTGTGTCATTGGATTTCACATTTAGACCATTTTCGTCTTCCAAAGGCTTATTCTTGTCCAATAAGTTTTTTAACCAATCTTGTGCATCCAATAGGTGTGTTTGTGTCATTGGATTCACATTTAGGTCATTTTCGTTCATCATAGGCTTAATCTGGTTTAATTACGGTTTTTAACCAAACTTGTGCATCAAATAGGTGTGTTAGTGTCATTCAATTCGAATTTAGATCATTTTCGTCCTCCCTAGGCTTATTCTAGTCCAATTAGGATTTTTAACCAGTCTTGTGCATCCAATAGGTGTGTTTGTTTCATTGGATTAACATTTAGGTCATTTTAGTCCTCCTTAGGCTTATTCTTGTCCAATTAGTGGTTTTAACCAATCTTGTGCATCCAATAGGTGTGTTTGTGTCATCGGATGAACATTTAGGTCATTTGTCGTCCTCCTTAGGCTTATTCTGGTCCAATTAGGGTTTTTTAACCAATCTTGTGCATCCAATAGGTGTGTTTGTGTCATTGGAATCACATTTAGGTCATTTTCTTCCTCCCCAGGCTTATTCTTGTCCAATTAGGGTTTTTAACCAATCTTGTGCATCCATTAGGTGTGTTTTGTGTCATTGGATCCACATTTAGGTCATTTTCGTCCTCCCTAGGCTTATTCTTGTCCAATTAGGGTTTTTAACAAATCTTGTGCATCCAATAGGTTTGATTGTGTCATTGGATTCACATTTATTCATTTTCGTCCTCCCCTGGCTTATTCTTGTTCCAATTAGGGCTGTTAACCAATCTTGTGCATCCAATAGGTGTGTTTGTGTCATTGGATGAACATTTAGGTCATTTTCGTCCTCCCTAGGCTTATTCTTGTCCAATTAGGGGTTTTAACCAATCTTGTGCATCCAATAGTTGTGTTTGTGTCATTAGATTCACATTTAGGTCATTTTCATCATACCCAGGCTTATTCTAGTTCAATTAGGGTTTTTAACCAATCTTGTGCATCACTTAGGCGTGTTTGTTTCATTGTATTAACATTTAGGTCATTTTCGTCATCCTTAGGCTTATTCTAGTCCAATTAGGGTTTTTTAACCAATCTTGTGCATCTAATAGGTGTGTTTGTGTCATTGGATTCACATTTAGGTCATTTTCGTCCTCCCTAGGCTTATTTCTTGTCCAATTAGGGTTTTTAACCAATCTTGTGCATCCATAAGGTGTGTTTGTGTCATTGGATTCACATTTAGGTCATTTTTCGTCCTCCTAGGCTTATTCTTGTCCAATTACGATTTTTTAACCAATTATGTGCATCCAATAGGTGTGTTTGTGTCATTGAATGAACATTTAGATCAAACTCGTCCTCCTTGGGTTTATTCTTGTCCGATTATGGGTTTTTTACCCAAATCTTGTGCATCCAATAGGTGTGTTTTGTGTCATAATTGGATTCACATTTAGGTCATTTTCGTCCTCCCTAGGCTTATTCTTGTCCAATTAGGGTTTTTAACCAATCTTGTGCATCCAATAGGTGTGTTTGTGTCATTGGATGAACATTTAGGTCATACTCGTCCTCCTAGGCTTATTCTTGTCCAATTAGGGTTTTTAACCAATCTTGTGCATCCAATAGGTGTGTTTGTGTCATTGGATTAACATTTACATTTTCGTCCATTTTCCCTAGGCTTATTCTTGTCCAATTAGGGTTTTTAACCAATCTTGTGCATCCAATAGGTGTGTTTGTGTCATTGGATGAACATTTAGGTCATTTTCCACCTCCCTAGGCTTATTCTTGTCCAATTAGGGTTTTTAACCAATCTTGTGCATCCAATAGGTGTGTTTGTGTCATTGGATTAACATTTAGGTCATTTTCGTCCTCCCTAGGCTTATTTCTTGTCCAATTAGGGTTTTTAACCAATCTTGTGCATCCAATAGGTTGTGTTTGTGTCATTGGATTGAACATTTAGGTCATTTTCGTCCTCCCTAGGCTTATTCTTGTCCAATTAGGGTTTTTAACCAATCTTGTGCATCCAATAGGTGTGTTTGTGTGTCATTGGGATTAACATTTAGGTCATTTTCGTCCTCCCTAGGCTTATTCTTGTCCAATTAGGGTTTTTAACCAATCTTGTGCATCCAATAGGTGTGTTTGTGTCATTGGATGAACATTTAGGTCATTTTCGTCCTCCTTAGGGCTTATTCTTGTCCAATTAGGGTTTTTAACCAATCTTGTGCATCCAATAGGTGTGTTTGTGTCATTGGATTCACATTTAGGTCATTTTCGTCCTCCCCAGGCTTATTTCTTGTCCAATTAGGTTTTTAACCAATCTTGTGCATCAAATAGGTGTGTTTGTGTCATTGGATTAACATTTTATTTTCGTCTTCTTTAGGCTTCCATTCTTCGTCTTGTGCATCCGATAGGCATGTTGTGTCATTGGATTCAATTTATGTCATTTTCACCAATCTGTGCTATCAATTAGGGTTTTTTTTGTGTCATTGGATTTAACATTTAGGTCATTTTCGTCCTCCCTAGGCTTATTCTTGTCCAATTAGGGTTTTTAACCAATCTTGTGCATCCAATAGGTGTGTTTGTGTCATTGGATGAACATTTAGATCATTTTCGTCCTCCTTAGGCTTATTCTTGTCCAATTAGGGTTTTAACCAATCTTGTGCATCCAATAGGTGTGTTGTGTCATTGGATTCACATTTAGGTCCATTTTCGTCCTCCCTAGGCTTATTCTAGTTCAATTAGGGTTTTTAACCAATCTTTGTGCATCCA
>PGWS01037207.1:0-32531 GCA_002896235.1 Cicer reticulatum | reverse complement strand
TATATATTTAGTATGATTTAGTATTTAATATAAAGTGGATTTTATACTTATTTATATTTTATAATTTTGAATATTCTCTAATTTTGATAGTATTTTATGTGAGTAATCGAAGAAAAAAAAGTATCATTAGGGTGATTATTTTGAATATCGAAGGTTTTGATAATTTATATTTCAAAGACCCATTTATTACTTATTTTATAAGAATTTAAGTTTGGAATTATTTAGCCATATTTATGTAATTAAATTATGGTTAAAAAAAACAATGTTAAAACATTAGTTTTATAGATTATTTGGTTTTATTTAAAAAAATTAAAGGGACCAATGAGTTTTAATCATGTGTGAACCCTAATAGTTAATAAATAAAACAACAACAAAAAAAGGGGAATTGGACCGGCAACTTTGAAACCAAAGTGGAAACACAAAACAACCTATCGTTTGGCACCGGTGATCGATAATGTCCAGAAAACTTTCTCTATTTCTGCCCAAATCTGAGTATGTTATTTCATTCATTTAACTAGTCCATTAACCCCATAGTGATATTGTGATGAGAATATTGAATTAACCCCATAGTTGATGAAATAATGGCGATTTCAATTTATGTTTGAGATGACGGTTTTAATGGAGTATCATATACTAACGAGGGGAGAAAATAAATATTGTGAATTTGTGAAGTGGATATTATTTTGTCATCATATAGGTAGGGCCTGACAAGCCTAGTGATTCAGGGGAAGTACAACTGAATGAGCCTGATCGTGGTGGTCTGCTGTCGAGCCTTAATGCAAGATTGTTAGACCTTGGAGGTATTCGGGTGGGGAATTCCTAGGTGACTTGGAGGTAGCACTCCAAATGGCGGGAGCTACCACACAAAACACGGTTACCTCGACTGTCACGTATATGTGTCTTAGGTTGAGTTGAGGGGATCTATGAGGACAAGGCCAATTTGAATTGTCCGTCCACCAGGATGGTGGCATAGTATCAAGCCTCCTAACCATGTACTTCAGAGTTAGAACGGTACCACATTGTGAAGTAGAGTATAAGCTCATGCATAGCATTGCACTTTATTGTGATTGTTTTGTTGTAATTTACATGTAACGTGTGTGGTGATAATTTCCCTTAGACAATATGTTGTTATAGTTAAATTTATTGATTTTCTTGAGTGCTTTTGACTTTTTAATGTGATATTTTCTTGATGG
The DNA here is from genome assembly GCA_002896235.1 of Cicer reticulatum. Classification (NCBI taxonomy): domain Eukaryota; kingdom Viridiplantae; phylum Streptophyta; class Magnoliopsida; order Fabales; family Fabaceae; genus Cicer; species Cicer reticulatum. The sequence continues at coordinate 31,338 of PGWS01037207.1, read as the reverse complement.
AATGTTTGTGTTATGATACGGTTCTATTATGATTGTTTGCGTGTTCTTCTCACTTGTATTATACTGTCATCATGATTTTGAAACTCACCTCCTTCGTTGTTTGTGTTTGACTGGCTTGACCCTGCGTTTGCAAAATCACAGTTATTACAGGTTAATGAGTCTCGAAGTTCAAGTTTGGGAGAAACCCCGCTCTGATAGGTGATACCGGGAATTAAGAGTTGTAATGTGTATTTTACTTATGTTATTATAAATGACTTTTTATATGAAAACTTAGTACAAAGTTGAATTGTTACATTTGTGTTTAGAGAAACGTGATATCCTAAATTAGATATTAAAGTTTTTATTCTCTTTCTTAACATATTTTCTTTATTCTGTTGTAAGTTTTCTTTCAATAATTTAGTTTATATTATTATAATGTTATTTTGGGGTTTATGGTGTCACGTATAGCACATGACAAATAACACAATAATATAAAGCAAAAAAACATGATAGCAAAAATAATTAATACATAAGAAAACACAATTGATACGACTGACATTTGACTCCCATTGAACCAACACCCAACCCACTCGCCCTGATTGGACAAACCAGACTCTGATACCACTAATGTGACACCCAAAATTCCAAAATCATATATATATATCATAATTTATATCATATTCCTATAAAATTTGCAACGGATAAATAAAAATAAATTTCCAAAAAAATAAAAACTTTATATTTAATTTAGGATATCACGTTTCTAAAAATAAAAATAAAAAACTTTTAAACTTATTTTATCAATTAAAATAGTGCAATCTCGATAAGCTTTGATTTAAGTATAATTACTTGATTTAATTCTAAAACTTACTAGTACTTCTAAGGTTTTCATACAATATTCGATTCAAATTAAATAAGTAAATATACAAATTAAAACCCTTATTTCCGATGGTATCACCTATCAGAGCGAGGTTCCTCCCAAACTTGAACTTCAAGATTCATTAAGCTATAATAACTACGATTTCATGATGACAATATAATATAAGTAAGAAAAACACACAAACAATCATAATAGAACCATATCATTACACAAATATTCTATCAAGAAAATATCACGTTAAAAAGGTCAAAATCACTCAAAGAAAATCAATAGATTTCACTGTAACATCAAATTGTCTAAGAGAAATTATCACCACACATGATACATATTAATAACAACAAAACAATTACAATAAAATGCAATGTTATGCATGAGCTTAGACACTACTTCACAAAGTGGTACTATTCTAACTCTGAAGTACTTGGTTAGGAGGCTTGATATTGTGTCACCATCCCGGTCGACGGACAATTCAAATTGGCTCTGTCCTCATAGATCCCCTCAACTCAACCTGAGACACATATACGTGACAGTCGAGGTAAACGTGTCTTGCGTGGTAGCTCCTGACATTTGGAGTGCTACCTCCAAGTCACCTAGGAATTCCCCACCCGAATACCTCCAAGGTCTAACAATCTTGCCTTAAGGCTCGACAGCAGACCGCCACGATCAGGCTCATTCAGTTGTACTTCCCCAGAATCACTAGACTTGTCATGCCCTACCTATATGATGACAAAATAATCTTGACTTCACAATTTCTCAATATTTATTTTCTCCCCCCGTTGGCCTATGATACTCCATTAAGATCGTTATCTCAAATACAAATTGGAATCATAATTATTTTACCAACTATGGGGTTACTTCAATACTCTCATCACTAATTCACAACATCACTATCATTAATCATATCTCATCACATAAACTCATCACATAAATTCACAACTCTCATCACTAATTCACAAATTTATAGCATCACTATCATCAATCATACATCATCTCATAGGCTTGTCACAAATTTATAACATCATTATTATTAATTATACATTCTCATAATCACATAAACTTATCAAAAGGAATTCGCTTTTTATTATCACATCACACAAACAAGGCTAATCAAACATATACATAAAATTCATTCAACATCTAATATCACAATAATATCAAATACCACACATTTGATAAAAATAAATCAAACATCAAAATAATATCAAATACCACACATTTAACGAAGTTAAATCAATCAACACTTTATAAATATTCTTATTCCATATTTTAATCTCACAATTCCCATATTTTTACATTAATCAATTTATCACTCAAAGGGCTACTGTCGTACGTAGCGAGCCCCTAATGAATAGTTGGGAAATACGGTTTTCCTGTTCATCTCAAATTATATTATACTCATGATTTCAAACGCTCTCTCACCCCTTATCTTATTTTGACGCTTTCAGACACAAATACGATTCCATGAGCAAACAATCTTTGTTCATTGACTTTTTGTCCTTCAATCGATCTAACTTGACAATTCGAAATTCGGTCAAGAAAAATTACAATAAATCAGAAAATCAATCAATGGATAATATAGCTACTTTTCACACGGTCGTTTTGGCGTTGGTTTCACTCAAATCGGACTTACGGTGAAGGAGAACGGTGCAAAATAACGAATTCTACAAACGAAGAAGTCGGGTATTTTAGAGAGAAATTGAGGTTGTTAAAAATCTGGAAAATTATGTTTAATTGACGAGTTAAATGAATAAAATAACATACTCAAATTTGTGCGAAAATGGAGAAAGTTGTCTGGAACAGTTATCGATCACCGGTCTCAAATGATAGGGTTATTGTTGTGTTTTCTCTTTGGTTTACGATGCCTCCAACTCCCATCCCTTTTTTTGTTTGTTTTATTTTTATTAACAATTAGGGTTCATACATGAATCAAACTCATTGGTCTCCTTTAAGTTTTACTAGTCTTATTTATTTTATCTCTTTTAAAAACACAATTTCATTAATAAGCATTATTACTATTTCAAACTAATAATTTATAAATAAATAATTACTTTTAAAATACATTAATAACCAAAATCTCATATTTAAAATAATCCTATAATAATTTTTTTTTCAAATACTTCAATTACAATACTACCATCATTACAGAATAGTCGAAATTTATATAAATAAATATATACATCAAACTATATATTAATTACTAATCTTAATAATATATATAAAATCCACAATGTCATAACAAATATGTCAAAATAAAGTTAAATCAACACATATCACTACTATCTCAAGAAATTATTTATAAAAAAATGACTTAAAAATAGAAAAATAGTTATAAAATAATTGAAATATAACTACGGCATACTTAACATCAGTCAAGCACACTTAAAAGTATACATTAATTGGGTACACGATTATATATATATATATATATATATAATATATCTATATATATTATATATATTAGAATATATATATATTACACTAAATACTTTTTTTTAAAAATATATCAAATAATAAAAGATAATTTTCTTATTTAGTCGCTCAGTTAATCTAAGATTTATAAAATAGCACATCATAGGAAACCTATTTAAACAAAAAATTGAATGCAGAAATTATTATCAATATTTAAAATAATTTTAATATTTACTTAATTATTTAAAATCGGTACTTAACTATAATAGTTTAATATAAATCGGCATTGTTTAATAGTTTTTTAATCACATTTGAACTCGACACTCAACCCACTTGGCCTAATTGGACCGACCTGCTCTGATACCACTAATATGACACCCTAAACCCCAAAATATTATATATAATAATTATATTATATTTCTATAAAATTTGCAGTAGTTAAATAAAAATATATTTCCAAGAAAATAAAAACTTGTTATTTTGAACTTAGGATATCACGTTTCTCGACAATTTCATGATGTTCACTTCTCTTTGACAATTATCAAACTTCATCTAGTCTCGTCCTGAAATCTACCAGGAAAGCATCTAATACTTTTCTTAACAAAAGTCCTCCACTTAGATCTTTACTTGAAATCTATTATTTGTCTAATGTAAATCCATCCATACATATCATCTTCGAGTTAACATCAACACATAGCTTATGTGTCCTTGGAACCACTTCATAATTTTCATGTCGTCATGATTCGCTTCAACTCTGCCTGACAATCCGTCATCTCGAAGATCTTTTCCACTTCGTGAATCCACTGATCAACGTTTTCTGAGTTCTCATCACCCTTGAACTTTGGAGGATGGTAACGACGAAAATCTTCTAATCCCCTTGACGCAGCAACACATATCTCTATTTCCCTCTTCCCCAGATCTCGTAGAGTCTATGTAGTAGTCTGTGCAGCAACAGAAGCAACCATGTTATTCATAGCTTCGGCCATTTGATCATCCCCATTGTCGTTGACTCTTGCTGCGTCATCCCTTCTTGGATGCATTGTTTCCTCAAAACCAACATCAAGAAGAAATCTCAACACCCCTTACAATAATTCCAAAAATAAATTTCGACTACATCAATACACAACAAATACACTAGACCTGACAACTCAGACAACTTAACCCGACGCATGATTAGATAACAACTCCCAACCTACAAGTTGACCTACAATCTATAACCAAAACTCCATAGTCCCAAAGAAATCCAAACCAAAGCTCTGATACCACATTGTAACACCTCGATTTTGACAGCGCGGGTGTATGTTTTTTAAAAAAAAACAAAGAAATGAAACAAAAAAATACTTTTGGATAAATATTTTAGTCGTAACATAACGACAAAGTCAACAAATATTTACAAGCAGCGGAATAATTTTTGAAATAAAAATCCAAAGTGTTCGAACATCAAAATACACTGGGGCTATGAGGCTTATCCGACATACCTTATACCCCTGGGGTATTCTCGGCAGACCTGTACAAAAGCACTGCCCCAAGAATTTTAAACTCCCCCTCACGTCACATCAAAAAGTGGTACATGGACCCATCAAAATAAAAGTCATCAATTAGTTTAAGCATAGATACAATCTTCCAAAATGAAATAAATACAATCGTAAAAGAAAGTCATCTAGTCCTTATACAACCACCTAATCTGATCATGCTACAAAACTACACAACCCGGATGATCTCCACGCTCCCCGCAAGATCCTCCTGACACAACTTCGGTCAGGTATGACTAACTACCTTTCCATCTCCAGAGTACTAACCGGTAGGATGATCCTGGTTCTTATCTGAGGGCAAATCCCAGATTTCCACAATAATTATAAAGGTCACCAACCGAAATTAACAAATATCACATAGCAAAATTCTTATATTTTAAAATGCTCAAAAGAACCTTTCGTCTTAGCATACTCCTCGAAAGGGTTTTCATATGTCCAAAAAAATGCATAAAAAATGTTGAAAAATGAAGTTTTGACAACCTGCATTGTCGTAGCCAAATACAATTGAGAAAATGCAGATTTTCCATTCTAAAATGGCTCTGAATCAATCAACACTTCAAACATTAATATTATCAATTATGAACACATAATTAACACCAAATTAATCTCCACAAATTCACACCTCAATCACACATCGAATATTCATTAAATCAATTATGAACACATAAATACATCAAAACTTAATCAAACCAACTTCACACCTTAAAGCAATTACGATAAATCACAACAACAACCGAATATGTATATACAATCATCATAGTATAACAAAAATGACTCGCGTGCCAAGCACCCTAATGCAATGCGTATATGCCAAAATGCATGATTTCAGAACGAGTACTAATTACCGAGGGGAGTAAATCATAATTGTACAGCCTCTCACAGACCAGTACTAATTACCGAGGTGCAATCTCTCACGGATCAGCATGATTTACTAGCGTGCAGTCTCTCACAGACCAGCACGACATACAAGAGTGCAGTCGCTCACAGACCAGCACAATTTTCTAGAGTGCAATTGCTCACATATCAACACATTCTAGAGTTCAATCTCTCACAGATCAGCACGACGCGACAATCCCCGCAAGGATAAGATGAACCAACAATTCACATGGCATCATCCCGTGGCTCGTCACGGTCACCACTATCACCATGGCCCCATCGCGGTCACCATGTACTATGAAATGCATGAGCATACTCTGACTCTGTTCACCACAATCATTAAGTAAATGCAACTATTAAAAAATTCCCCATTTTTAATACTCATTTAACACTAATGATTTTTCAGATACAACATAGAGCATACTCAAACATAATTATTCACACTAATTTTAATTTCCACAAACACACATAAATCACATCTCCAAATCCAATCCACACATAAATTGAATTAAATTCATTTTCCACCAATCCACACATAAACTTCTTCTAAAAAAAAATTCATAATATTAATTATGAACAAATTAATTTCACCAAACATGAATCACCAAAATTTCCAAACATTAATCACCACAACAACATTAATATATCAGAGTTCTCCCCACCGCTAACTCGGTGCCAACGGTCTCGATTCCTTTTCGAGACTCAAGGAGCTAACTACATAAACATAAATATTTATAACAATTTGTTAACAATAAAATTAATCCACACACAACAAAAATTCCTAAAATTAAATCTTTCTCACATACCAAACTTTTAAAACCAAATAATCTATATTATTTAGTTAAAACTAAAAATAAATATTGTCCAATTTCACATACACATACTCGACTATTAAAGCATCGAAATTTTTGAGTTAATAAAATACTCTAAACCCTTTTTTTTTCTTTCTTTTAAACTCAATCAAAGAGTAATTAAAAGAGTAACATTTTAAACTCTAACGATTGTTAATTTCAATATATCTTTTTGCTCAAACTCTTTAACTTAGTTAAAATTTGAATTTTTTTACAACTTTAACAACCCTAAGTTTTTCGTAAAATTTCAACATCAGTTCAAACTCATTTATTTGAAAATAACTCATTACGTAACTCAAACACATCAAATTTAATTACCGCCAATTCACACCAAATTCAATCAATTCAATTCCACAACACATATATAGCACCTCAATTAAATTTCAACAATTCAAACATAACTCACCCAATTTCAAAACTCCATATTTTTACACATAAACCACCAAATTTCATCAATTCATTTTCTACAAAATCCACAAATAAATCACATCTCAAAAATTCATAATAATAATTATGAACATATAAATCACACCAAACTTGAATCACCACAAACCACACCTCAAATTTAAATTCCACTAAATTACACATAATCACATTAAATTAATTTTTCACAAAATCACACCTCAAATACATCAAATTTCTTTTCCACAAAATGACAAATAATGTCCTAAATGCAAAATAAAAGTTTGGAAGGAGCTCTTACCTTAACGATAGCTCTAACACGGGATTACGGTACTGTAATTAATTCCGGTAAAATTTAAGTTCATGACGTCGCGTCGAAATCTAGCTCACTAGCACCGCAGCGTGACAATGAGCAACTTTCTCTTCTGTCACTTCTCGAACGGAAGTTTAGATCTAATAGATTAATGGAGGTTTATTTTTGAGTTTTGTTTATTTCTTTAAACCCATGAAAGAGAAAGGTGAAGAAGAAAGGAGAAGGCAAGGAGCAGGATTGTTTCCTGTTTCTCTTGGTTCCATATATATATATATATATATATATATATATATATATATTATATATATATATATATATATATATATATATATATATATATATATAATATTATAATAAAACCAATTCCAAAATAAATATCAAGATATTTACAAATATGTCGATATTTTTTATAAAATCATCATTACGCCTGTCACCTCACATCACATCACAAATTACTTTTTCAAAAAAAATATCTACTCTCGCCGCAATTCAATCGGCAGATGAATTTTTCTGAAAAATGTTGCATCTCAGAAAAAAAATTTTCTTCGACAAAAGATTCACCGTAATTAAATAAAATTATTCATCGATGAATAATTTTAATCGGGTCTCTAAAAAGATATTTTTGGCATTTAACTCACAAAATGCCCTAAAATTGGCTAACATGCCTCATAAATTCAGCACAAATTTCCCCAACTTACATAAATTAGAATTTAAAATTAAGGGTCTTACAGGGTTCAACCTAAGAAGCCAACTCTTTCCATCGTTGGGCATATTCCTTGAATGTTTCATTGTCTCGTTTTGTCATATTATGTAGTTGCATTCTATCAGGAGCCATGTCGAGATTATATTTGTATTGTTTCAAAAAGGCATCCACCAGATCTTTCCAAGAGCCAATATGAGTTCGCTCAAGGTGCATATACCAGCTCAGGGATGGTCATGTCAAACTATCTTGAGAAAAATGGATTAGCAGTTTTTCGCCATGGGAGCAAAAACCCATTTTTCGACAATACGTAATAAGATGGTTCTTGGGGCATGTAGTTCCCCTGTATTTGTCGAATTCAGGTAATTTGAATTTCGGGGGTATTATAACATCAGAAATGTGGCATAGGTCTAAAGCATCAGATCCATGATTGTTTCCCCCTTCGATAACTCTCAAGCGTTCTTTCAAGGCTTGACATTTTTCTTGGGATTGATTGCTCTTGAGTGGTCGAGGTTCATGGTGTATGTTTAACATCATCGGCATAGCTTCGGTGGCTTTTCCTTGCGAGCCAGGAAGTCCCAAAGTAAGGGGTGAAGTTTGCACTTGAGGAACCTCGTTAGTACCGTGTTGTTGATTTGTAGTCATAATCAGTAAGCTGTTATCGGGAATACGAATGTCTATTGGTGGGGTATAACTGGGTGGCAAATCATAAGGTGGAAATTGTTGTGCATTCCTTTCTTGATTATAAGTGTGATCATGTGGAATGAAGCCCGTTGGGTGAATTGGGGTGTTTTGGGGCACCCTCTCATCTATTGAAGGATTCCTATCACTTTTATTTTCAAGTGTTTGTAGAATCTCTAAGATCTTGGTCATTTGTTCCTTGAGCTGGTTCACGTCTTCTCTTATTTCTGTTTGCTCGTTCTCATCCATGATTTTTGACTAGGATCGTGTCCGATAAGAGTGTCGTAGCCCCAACTTTTTTGCTTGTAGTGTTATTTTTTCTATGAAGAAATAAGGCATGATTATTAAACTTTTACAATGTTCAAAAAAAATGAAGATCTCCTGAGGAGTAGAGAGAGGAATAACCATCCCATCAGCAGCTCCCAAGATCTAAGTATTCTTCTTAGTAGTCCAACATTATGAGTATCTTGTCCCCGAATGACGAAAGACTTTTTCATATCCATGATTGGTGCTTTCCTTATAGGATAACCCAATTGTCTCAATGTCACATAGAGGTTATAATTTATGCACCCTCTGGTTCCTATGAGTAGGACTTCAGTAAAGTTCCTGTATTTACAAATCACTTCATTTATATTTTGACTTCACGAGTATCATTGGATTGTTTTTTCGTTGAGATTTGCTAGGGTAGTGGCACATTCCTTTTTTATTTCCGGTTCTTGGCTGATGTCTGGCCTGAAAAATATGTTTGATGAACCACATGTAGAGTATCGGTGAGCAACAATGGATCAGGCCTCCCTCTTTCTCATGACAGTAGTCGAGAGTACAATAAATGTGTAGTAATGATATTCACAATAAGCCTTAAATTTTATGGTTCTAAAAATGTAGTAATGATTTTTTTTTCAAAGGCAGCCATAATAAATAAAATGATGCGAAATAAAAAATGAGGAGACTAAAAAAGAATGCATGAGTACTTGAAGGAACATGTTATGAGAATGTAAAAAAAAAAAAATTAATGCAATGATTATGTAATAAACTAAAAAAATTTACTATCTCCTAAAATGCAATGTTTTTTATTTTTTTAATAACATGTTACAAAATGACAATAAAAATGATGAAACGTGCATGATTATGCGATGCAAATGTGAGATATAAATAGGGCAGATTTTATTCAAATATGCATGGGGCCTACATGGTTCTTTTATATTTTAATTGCTCTACGGTCTTTAACGTGAACCTCCATTATGGGTGGCTCTATAGTTCTAAATTGGTTCATAGAGCACACAACTCAATTCTAAAATATTAATCCAAATAATAGGTAAACTATTAAAATGGAAATATTATAGAAAATATTTTTTTTATTAATATGGTTTGACAAGGGAATACCTTGCTCCTACGTATCCCCAAGTGCAATATGGAAAATCAAACTCACGTAGTTCTTGGGTAGAAAACATTTATATGTTGACCGATTTTATTATTAATTTATATTTATATATATATATATATATATATATATATATATATATATATATACATATCAAAATAAATTCACAAATATATGGTGATAATAATGATAATAAATAATAATAATAATAATAATAATAATAATAATAATAATAATAATAATAATAATGAGTGGCGTGTTGTATATTGATTTGTGTTATTTTAAGGAAATACATTTACAACTTTTTGACGTTTACAAATTGTAAAGGATAAAAATTCAAGAGCAGATCCACGAGTCGCAGCGCATATGTGGCGCGAACCGACGGTGGTAATAACAAAAGAGTTTAAGATATAACAAAACAAAGATAAGAAATCACGAATTTGATAAAGCAGTAGACGATTATACAACAATCGACTTCATTCTTATTAAACTGGATTATGAAACCAAAAAAAAAATTGTTTATATCATATGTGCATAGAATAGTAAAAAAAACAATTCTATAACAACAATAATGTAAAAAAATAGATGAGGAGAAAAAAGAAACAAAAGTATTTACCGCACTGGAGAAGTTTTTTTATTAGCTCTTAGTTTTAATCTTTTTCTCTTCCTTTCTGCCCCATCTTTCAGTTCTTTTGTCCTCTTATTAGGTTTAATTTTTTTGGAAGACAATAATTCTCATTAATGATCATTAAGATAATTTTTAGCGTTTTAAAAACCTACCCTAATCACTTAAGATATGATATTTTTAACTTTTTTTTAAGAAACAATAAATTAAATCATAATTGATATCCTTTTTTATTATTATTTTTTAATTAACGAAAAGTCCAAAATATCCTTAATGTTTTTTATTATATTTTTTCTGCAAATAAAAAAAAGAGGAAGAGTTGACAAAAATAGGTGTCAACAGCCTAACTATTTATTTTATTATTATTTTTATCATTATTTTTTATAATTTTTTTATTATATATTTATTATTTTTCATAAAGACTTTAAAAGTAGCGGACAAAATTAGGTGTCTACACTAACAATTAATTTTATCTTTGAATAAAAGATCAAATATTACACAATTGATCGGTAAAGTTTACAAAACATAAATTAGTGCATAACTCAACAAAACACAACAAATTATTCCCACCCAGTATAACCTATCAGAGCATGGATCACCACTCGATAACCTGAAATAATTGCGCTCTAGCCAGCGACAAACACAAGCAGAGAAGAGTGAGCTTCGAAAGTATGTAAAAGTATAAAATAATTGACAAGAACACATAAAATATTAATTAAACACCGTATCATATCAAATTACAATTTGCAATATTAATCAAGGTAAAACATTGATACTATGTACAACGTCAAGTAAGTCAACACATAAATCTTATACACAAGACTCACCATCTTTCTTTGTTACCATTCTAACTCTGAAGTACTTAGTTAGGAAGCTTGATACTCTGCCGCTACACAAGTGGATGGAATATTCAAACTGGTCTTGTCCTCATATATCCCCTTAATTTAACTCGAAACACATATACGCGAAAATTGAAATAAACATGTGTTGCATTGTAGCTCCCAACATTTTGAGGGCTACCTCCAAGTCATCTAGGAATCCCAACACAAATCCCTCCAATGTCTTACTGTAACACCCTAAATTTTACAATAAACTATTTTATTAGTTAAATACAATTTTAAATAATTTATTTGATGTTAAAATTATTTTAGAATTAATGATGATAATTTTCTGACTAATTTTCGTTATAAAGGTGCTTTCTATGATGTGATAATTTTTTTAAATATTAGATTAAATGAGCGATATAAATAACGAATATTATATTTTATTATTTGATATATTTTCTTAAAAAAACTTAGTGTAATATATAATTTAAAGAAAAGGTTTTTATGGTAATTTTTCATTGACCGAATTCTGAAATTTAGTTTTTAGAGTATTTTCTCATAATTTCTTTTTGGTGTTTACTTATAAACTGTCAAGTTAGATCGATTGAAGGACAAAAAGTCAAAGAAAAAAAATTTCTTGCTCGTGGAATCGTACTCGTGTGTGAAAGCGTCGAAATATGGTAAGGGATGAGAGAACGTTTGAATTCATTAGAATAATATATGGTGAGATGAACGGGAAAACCGTATTTCTCAACGATTCATCCGGGACTTGCTACGTATGGCTATAGCTGTGACACCCTAAACCCCAAAATAACATTTATAATAATATATACTAAATTATTTGAAGAGAAAACTTGCAGCGGATAAAGAAAATCTGTTAAAGAGAATAAAAACTTTAATAATCTAATTTAGGATTCACGTTTCTCTAAATACACATGTAAAAATTCAACTTTGTTTTTTTTTTAATTAAAATAGTACAATATCAATGAACTTGATTCAACTAGAATTTCTTGATTTAATTCCCAAGACTTACTCGTACTAAGTTTTCATATAAAAAGTCATTTATAATAACATAAGTAAAATACACATTACAACTCTTAATTCCGGTGTCACCTATCAGAGCGGGTTTCTCCCAAACTTGAACTTCGAGACTCATTAAAACTGTAATAACTGCGATTTCGCAAACGCAGGGCCAAGCCAGGCAAACACAAAATACGAAGGAGGTGAGTTTTGAAATCATGTTAATAGTATAATATGAGTAAGAAGAGAACACGCAAACAATCATAATAGAACCGCAGCATAATCACTTTTACGATATATCAAAATATTTAATTAAATAGTATCATACTATAACATCAAAGTAACTCAAGTAAAATAATCATCTCATTATAATATGTATCAAATCATCTAATTATTATTACCTTTGAAACACATCAATCACAACAAAACAATCACAAGGAAATGCAATGCTATGCATGAGCTTAGACTCTACTTCACAATGTGGTACCATTCTAACTCTGAAGTACTTGGTTAGGAGGCTTGATACTATGCCACCATCTCGGTGGACGGACAATTCAAATTGGCCCTGTCCTCATAGATCCCCTCAACTCAACCCGAGACACATATATGTGATAGTCGAGGTAAACGTGTGTTGCATGGTAGCTCCCGACATTTGGAGTGCTACCTCCAAGTCACCTAGGAATTCCCCACCCGAATATCTCCAAGGTCTAACAATCTTGCCTTAAGGCTCGACAGTAGACCGTCACGATCAGGCTCATTCAGTTGTACTTCCCTGGAATCACTAGGCTTGTCAGGCCCTACCTATATGATGACAAAATAATCTCCACTTCACAAATTCACAATATTTATTTTCTCCCCTCGTTGGTATATGATACTCCATTAATACCGTCATCTCATACACAAATTGAAATCACAATATTCTCATCACAATTTTATAACATCACTATAATTAATCACACATCATCATCATCGTCACATAAACTCATCACAATTTATAGAATCACTATCATCAATCATACAACAACACATATATTCATCACAAATTTTCACATCACCATTATTTATCATACATTATCATCATTACATATAATTATCACAACACATCTATTTTTATTATAACATCATTTAAACTCATCTAATCAAACATATGCATAAAATTAATTCAACAACCAATATCACAATAATATCACACACCACACTTTTAAAGAAATTAAATCAAATATCACAATAATATCAAATGCCACACATTCAAACAAATTAAATCAATCAACACCATACAAATATTTCTATTCTTTATTTTAATCTCACAATTTCCATATTTCCACATTAATTAATTTATCCCTCAAAGGGCTACTGCCAGTAGCGAGCCACGGATGAATCGTTGGGAAATACGGTTTTCCCATTCATCTCACAATATATTACACTCATGAATTCAAACGCTCTCTCACCCCTTACCTTATTTCGACGCTTTACCTATGAATATGATCCGACGCCCAGAAAGTCTTTGCTCTTTGACTCTTTGTCCTTCAATCGATCTAACTCGACAGTTTATGGGTAAACGTCAAAAATAAATTATGAGGAGATATTCTAAAAACTAAATTTCAAAATCGGCCAAATAATGAGTGCTTTCTATGATGTGTTAGTTTGATACATGTTATATTACATGAGCGATATAAATAATACATATTATATTTTGTTATTTGATATATTTAAAAAAAATAGTATTTTAGTGTAATATATATTTTAAAGAAAAAAGATTTTATGTGCGCTTGACTTATGTTAAGTATGAAGATAGTTATATTTCAATTATTTATAATTATTTTCTATTTTAATTATTTTTTATAAATAATTATCTTGATATAGAATTGATATTGTGTTTGATTTCGTTTTATTTTAAATACTTGTTATGGTATCGTGATTTTATATATATTTATTATGATTTACTAATTAATAAAAATATTGATGTTATATTTATTTATTTTATAATTTTAACCATTTTCTAATATGATGGTATTATTATAATGTGAGTATTTTGAGAAATAAGTATAATTGTAGAGATTATTTTGAATGTGAGAGTTTTTTATTATTAGTAATATATTTTTTTTATATTGATTATTTTAATTACTCTAATTTATAAAATATTAGTATTGTTTGGAAAACTAAATGGTGTTTGGAGGAATATTAAAAAGGAGATTAAATAATTATTAGTTTTATTTTAAACAAATAAAATAATATAGTAAAATATAAATAAAGAGACCAATGGGTTTGACTATAAACCCAAATTGTTAATAAAATAAAACAAACAAAAGAAGGGAAGGGAGTTGGAAGGGCAACCGTAAAGCCAAAGAGGAAACACAACAATAACCCTATCGTTTGACACCGGTGATGTTCCAGAAAACTTTCTCCATTTTCGCCCAAATTTGAGTATGTTATTTCATTCATTTAACTCATCAATTAAACATAATTTTTCAGATTTTTAACAACCCCAATTTCTCTCTAAAATACTCGACTTCTCCGTTTGTAGAATTCGTTATTTTGCATCGTTCTCCTTCACCGTAAGTCCGATTTGAGTGAAACCAACGCCAAAACGACCGTGTGAAAAGTGGCTATATTATCCACTAATTGGTTTTTCTGATTTATGGTAATTTTATTTGGCCGATTTTGAAATTTAGTTTTTAGAATATCTCCTCATAATTTATTTTTGACGTTTACCCATAAACTGTCGAGTTAGATCGATTGAAGGACAAAGAGTCAAAGAGCAAAGACTGTCTGGGCGTCGAATCATATTCATAGGTTAAAGCGTCGAAATAAGGTAAGGGGTGAGAGAGCGTTTGAATTCATGAGTGTAATATATTGTGAGATGAATGGGAAAACCGTATTTCCCAACGATTCATCCGTGGCTCGCTACGTATGGCAGTAGCCCTTTGAGGGATAAATTAATTAATGTGGAAATATGGAAATTGTGAGATTAAAATATAGAATAGAAATATTTGTAGGGTGTTGATTGATTTAATTTGTTTGAATGTGTGGCATTTGATATTATTGTGATATTTGATTTAATTTCGTTAAATGTGTGGCATTTGATATTATTGTGATATTTGATTTAATTTCTTTAAATATGTGGTGTGTGATATTATTGTTGATATTGGTTGTTGAATTAATTTTATGCATATGTTTGATTAGATGAGTTTAAATGATGTTATAATAAAAATAGATGTGTTGTGATAATTATATGTAATGATGATAATGTATGATTAATAATGGTGATGTGATAAATTTGTGATGAATATATGTGTTGTTGTATGATTGATGATAGTGATTCTATAAATTGTGATGAGTTTATGTGATGATGATGATGATGATGTGTGATTAATTATAGTGATGTTATAAATTGTGATGAGAATATTGTGATTTCAATTTGTGTCTGAGATGACGGTATTAATGGAGTATCATATACCAACGAGGGGAGAAAATAAATATTGTGAATTTTGTGAAGTGGAGATTATTTTGTCATCATATAGGTAGGGCCTGACAAGCCTAGTGATTCCGGGAAGTACAACTGAATGAGCCTGATCGTGGCGGTCTGCTGTCGAGCCTTAAGGCAAGATTGTTAGACCTTGGAGGTATTCGGGTGGGGAATTCCTAGGTGACTTGGAGGTAGCACTCCAAATGTCGGGAGCTACCACGCAACACACGTTTACCTCGACTGTCACGTATATGTGTCTCTGGTTGAGTTGAGGGGATATATGAGGACAAGGCCAATTTGAATTGTCCGTCCACCGGGATGGTGGCATAGTATCAAGCCTCCTAACCAAGTACTTCACAGTTAGAATGGTACCACAGTTAGAATAGCATTGCATTTACTTGTGATTGTTTTGTGGTGATTGATGTGTTTCAAAAGTAATAATAATTACTCTTAGATGATTTGATGCATATTATAATGAGATGATTATCTTACTTGAGTGAATTTGATGTTATAATATGATACTATTTACTTAAATATTTTGATATATAGTAATGTGATTATGATACGGTCTATTATGATAGTTGCGTGTTCTTCTTACTTATATTATACTATTAACATGATTTTGAAACTCACCTCCCTTGTTGTTAGTGTTTGACTGGCTTGGCCCTGCGTTTGCGAAATCGCAGTTGTTACAGGTTAATAAGTCTTGAAGTTCAAGTTTGGGAGGAACCCCGCTCTGATAGGTGATACCAGGAATAAGGGTTGTAATTTGTATTTTACTTATTTATTTTGAAACGACTTTTGTATGAAAATCATATAAGTATTAGTAGGTTTTTAGAATTAAATCAAGTAATTATACTTAATTCAAGCTTATTGAGATTGCACTATGGAGTAAAGAAGTTAAAGTGTTCCTTTTGATTTTTGAGAAACGTGATATCCTAAATTAAAAATAAAGTTTTTATTCCTTGGAAACATATTTTTATTTATCCGCTGCGAATTTTATAGAAATATGATATAAATTATTATATATATTATTTTGGGGTTTAGGGTGTCACACCTTTTCTTTCATTTTTTCTAAATATTAGGACTTTTTAGGTTCATTGTTTATGCTCTATCATCAAATTTTTCACCTAAAAGATTCTAGTTTTTATCTCACTCAGATCCAGATTTTCATGATATCATTGTTGCTTTTGTTTATTTTTCTTAGAAATTAAATACATATTTAATATATGTTTATATCAATGTAAATTGAAATTCAAGAAGATGAAGCGGTAAATGATATAGAAGAAATAATATAATAAGGTGAGACAAATGTGTTGTTAAAATTGAGTTTTTAATATGAACTATCAATTTTAATCCAAAACTTGAGAAATATTCCTTTGATTTTCACATAAAATGAGCATTCTCACTAGATACCCTATGTGTGTGTATATATATAGTGATAATATTAAGAAGATTGAATGAAGATGTAAAATAATTGAGTTCTCAATGTAACATCCTAAATCCAAATTGAAATAAAAAGTAAAATGCACTAGTTTCAAAAGAGATTTGCACCGTTCCCAAAATAGAATTAAAAAAAAATCCTTCTAAATTATAAGGCTTAGAATGTCACATTCACACTGACACGAGACATTTGCATAAAAATTCTTGATTAAAAATCCTTTAACATCGAATATAGCTGAGGTTTATTAAACAAATATTTCTAACATAAAAACATGTTAAAAACTTCCAGAAAATTAGTTTTAATCTCCGAATAAAAATCGAATATAACTCAATTGATCGATAGAGTTTACAAAACATAAATTAGTTCATAACTCAACAAAACACAAAAAATTACTCCCGCCAAATATCACCTATACGAGCATGGATCTCCATCTGATAACCTAAAATAGATGTGTTCTCGCAAGCAACAAACACAAACAACGAAGGGTGAACTTCGAAAATATGTAATAGTAATAATTGAGAAGAACATGCAAAACATTAATTAAACACCGTATCATATCAAATAACAATTAATAATAATACTCAAGGTAAAACGTTGATACAATCTACAACGTTAAATAAGTCAACACACCAATAAAGTAATGTTATGCATGCTCTTATACTTTAGACTCCTCCTCTTTCTTTGGTACATGTCTAACTCTGAAGTACTTGATTAGGAGGCTTGATACTATGCCTCCATGCAAGTCGACAGACAATTCAAATTGGTCATGTCCTCATAGATCCCTTCAACTTAACCTGAAACACAAATACACGACAATCATGATAAATGTGTGTTGCATGGTAGCTCCCGACATTTGGAGGGTTACCTCAAAGTCACCTAGGAATCCCCACCCGAATACCTTTAAGGTCTAACAATTTTTTCTTAAGGTTCAATAGTAGACTGCCACAATCAGGCTCATTTAGTTCTATTTCCCCAACATTACTAGGCTTGTCAAGCTTTACTGTGACACCCTAACCCCCAAATTAATATAAATGTTTGTTTTTAAATTTTATTTTAAAATAATGAAATTCTTCAAGAAAATATGTATAAACTATCAAACATTGTTTTTAAGGTAAAGGGTATCACGTAATCATTTAACATGTCACATAAATAAAAACATTCCATCAAACTTTTAAAATTCGAAATCATAACATTAGACAACAAAATCCTTATTGTATAGCACATACATAAGTTTAATAATAAATACAAATGTAGTGCCAACCCGATGTCACTATAAGAGATGGAGTTCCCAAAATAAAAGATGTTCAATTATTACGTTAACAAAAAGGCAGATGATAAGATAAACAAGGAGTATTAGTCTTCACCTGCAGCTTGCAGCTTGCCTACGTCCATCGCAAACACCAAACACAAACAACAAGGGGTGAGTTTAGAAATTATGTATTAGTATAAGATAAACAAGGAGAACACACACGTAGTCAAATTAGGACAAACATGAGAAACATTCAAGAGTACAGTATCAAAGGTTAATTTAATTTAATCACAATAAAACAGTCACAAGGATGAAATGTTATGCATGTCCTATACTCTATACTTCTCATCATTTGGTACCATTCTTGTAAGACCCCAAATGTTCTAAATTCTAATATATGCGATTTTAGGGATTTTGTGTTAAATTGCTTAGGCATTTAGCACAATTGAATTTTATTTTGGGAATTAAATGTCTAAAATATATTTTATTAGAGTTAATAATATCTTTAATATTTATATATATTTTAATATATATATTTTGAGACCCGATTAAGATTATTTGTCGAAGAATAATTTAATTATGTTACGAAAAATTTAATATCGGACAGTTTTTTTTAAATGTCACTTGTTTCTTAGAAACTCATCTGTCAATTGAGTTGCGGCGAGAGTAGAGATTATTTTTTTGAAAAAGTAATTTGAGAAGTGATTGTGTAATGTTAAGACCCATAATTTTTAAATTCTAATTTATGTATTTGGTGTATTTTGGTATTGAACTCTGAGGCTTTTTTAGCCAAGTTATTGTTATTTTGTGAGTTTAATTCCCAAAATATCTTTTGATGCCCGATTAAAATTATTCATCATAAAAATTAGATTAAGTACAGTTAATCTTTTGTCGAAAAGAAAATATTCAGAGATGCAGCGTTTTCAGAAAAAATTCATCTGCCAATAATGAATTGCAGCGAGAGAAGATACTTTTTTCTAAAAAAGTGGTTTGAGAAGTGATGGGTATTTGGTAGGTTTTTACAAATATCTAGATATTAATTTAGTATTTGTTATATAATATACTATATATTAACCTATATACTACTATTATTATATAATAATATATATATATTAAGGAATAGGTAGCAAAGGACATTAAAGAAAAGAAAGGAAACAGAACTGAGCTTCGCGAACACTAACATCTTCTTTTCTCTGCTTCTAGTTTCGAAAACCAAACTACCCAAACTCAATCAAACCTCCATTGTTCTTCAACTTCTGAGCTTCATTTCAAGAAGTGACAGAAGGGAAAGTTACTCCTTGCCACGCTGCGGTGCTAGTGAGCTAACTTCGGAAGCGACGACTTGAGCGAAGGTTTTGCCGGAATTAATTACGGTACCGTAATCGCTCGTTAAAGCTATCGTTAAGGTAAGGGCTCCTTCCAAAAATTTTAAGTTTGCATTTAGGGACTTATTGTGGTTGTGTGAAAAATACATATGTTGGGTTTGAAGTGTAGATTTTGGGAAAATGAATTTAATGCTTTTATGGTGGAAAGTTTGAGTTGGGTTTTTGGTGAATATTGATGAGTGTTTTCGTGAGAAGGAATTTGTTCATCTATGTGTGTTGTTGAGGAAAAGAAATTTGATGTGTTTGAGTTGTGGTTTGTGAAAATTAGTTTGGCATGTGTTATGTTTTAGTTTTGTGGAAATTTGTGGTGATTGATGATTGAACTTGGTGTGGGAATTATTGGTGGCCAGGAATGAAGAAACATGTATCAGGATTTGAGGCAGAATTATTGGTGGCCGGGAATGAAGAAACATGTAGCGGAATATGTATCCACTTGTCTAACTTGTCAGAAAGCGAAGGTGGAACATCAGCGACCTGCTGGATGTTTGCAAGCTTAGATATACCTGAAATGGAAGTGGGACAGCATTCCATGGATTTATAACTGGATTGCCCCAAACAAGGAGAAAGAATGATTCTATATGGGTGTAGTAGATCGACTGACTAAATTCGCTCACTTTTTGCCGGTAAAGACCACCTATAAGGTAGATCAGCTAACAGAGATCTACATTGCTGAAATTGTGAGTTACACGGGGTACCATCGAGTATTGTATCAGACCATGATCCGAAGTTCACATCACATTTGGGGAGCATTGCCACGAAGCATTGGAACGAAACTACGATTGAGTTCAGCTTAACCATCCACAAACAGACGGACAGATTGAAAGGACGAATCAGTCCCTGGAAGATCTGTTAGAGCATGTGTATTAGATGATAGGGGAAGTTGGGATGATGTACTTCCATTGATTGAGTTCACCTACAACAATAGTTTCCACGCAAGCATCGGAATGGCACCATATGAGGCTTTATATGGGCGCAAGTGTCAAACGCCCTTGTGTTGGTATAAGGACGATGAAAGTATGATTGTCGGACCGGAGATGGTGCAACAGACTACAACTAAGGTAAGGAAGATCAAGGAGAAAATGAAGACTTCACAGGATCGTCAGAAGAGTTACGCGGACAAGCATCGCAGACTTTTGGAATTCGAACAGGGTGACCATGTATTTTTGAGAGTCACACCTACTACTGGAGTAGGTAGAGCCTTGAAATCAAAGAAGTTGACTCCGAAATTCATTGGACCATATCAGATTTCTACACGAATTGGGCATGTTGCTTATCGGATTGCATTGCCTCCGATACTGTCCAATATTCATGACTTGTTTCATATGTCACAGTTGAGGAAATATCTTGCAGATCCATCTCATGTGATCGAACCAGACACAATCCAACTGAAGGATAACTTGTCATTCGAAGTACCACCTGTGAGAATTGATGACAGGAAGATTAAGCGATTGAGGACCAAGGATGTTTCATTGGTCAATGTGATTTGGAACCCAATTACTGGAGATGCGACTTGGGAACTGGAGAGCAAGATGAGAGAACAACAACCAGAGTTATTTATCGACGCATAGTTTTGAGGACGAAACTAATTTTAGGGGGGTAGTAATGTAAGACCCATAATTTTAAAGTATACTTTATGTTATTTTTGTGTATGTTTTGGGTATTGGCTCGGAGGCTTTTTAGCCAAAGTTATTAATATTTTGGAGTTTTATGATCAAAAAAGATATTTTGATGACGATTAGAATTACTCGTCGATGAATAAATTAAATTAACTGCGGTGAATCTTTTACAAAGAATTTAATGTGTTATGGGTGAAATGGTAATTTTAATAAATATCTAGATATTTAAGATATTTGTTAATTATAATTAATATATATAATGGATATATGTTTGGAGGGAAAGGAAAAAGGAAGAAAGAGAAGAAAGAAAGAAATAGAAAGGGAAGGAAAAAGGAAGAAAGGAAAACCAAAGAAACTGAAAGCATTTTCCTCTCCCTGTCTCGCGTGCTCAAATCCCTCCCTCTCCATTTCGTTTTCTTGCTTCCTTTAAGTCGAGAATTGAAACCCAGGCTAGTGGGTGAGATAAGATCAAGTTCCCAACTCCTTCCTCCTTCTCGGATTCGAAAACGGAGCTTAGGGATTCAAAAACCGTCAAACACAAACCTTCCCCGTTTCATCTAGATCTAGCTTTGTTTCGCAAAGAGATAGAAGGAAAGTCGCTCAATACATGCCACAGTGCTAGGGAACAACTTTGGAGGCGACGTTGCGAGCTGAGATTTTACCGCGATTTTACTCCGCGGTACCGTGTTCGCACTTAAAGCTAACGTTAAGGTAAGGGCTCCTTCCAAACTTTTAGTTTGCATTTAGGGACTTATCTGTGGTTGTGTGGAAAGGAATTTTGTTAGGGTTTGAAGTGTTGATTTGGGGAAAATGAATCTAAGGCTTATGGGTAAAATCTTAGAGTTAGGTTTTGGATATATTGATGAATGTTTCGTGGAAAATGAATTTAAACTCATTTATGTATGATTTTGAGTAAATGAAACTTGTTGTGTTTGAGGGGTGGATCGTGGATTGAATTTGATAATATGTTTGAGTTTGTTTTGTGTGGAATTTGAAAACCATTAGAGTTAAACGAGTATTAAAAATGGGGAATCTTTTAATACCTCGGTTTACTTAATGTGTGTTTGAGAAAATTGTTTAAGTTAAATGAGCATTAAGAATGGGGAATCTCTTAATGTCTTGTTTACTTAATGTTTGTTTTGAAAATCGTTTTAAGTTAAATGGAAGTATTAAGAATGGGGAATCTCTTAATGTCTTGTTTACTTAATGTTCGTTTTGGAAATCGTTTATGTTAAAAGAGTATTAAGAATGGGGAATTTCTTAATATTTCTGTTTACTTAATGTTTGTTTTGAAAATCGTTTATGTTAAAAGAGTATTAAGAATGGGGAATCTCTTAATATTTATGTTTGCTTAATGTTTGTTGTGAAAATCGTTTAAGTCAAATGAGTATTAAAAATGGGGAATATTTTAATATCTGCATTTGCTTAACGATTGTTGTGGATGGAGTCAGTATATGCTCATGCATTTTCATTCTTTTTGTAAATCGTGCAGACCCGTGATATGTGGCACCTTGATAGATAGTACTTTGGCCTGTGATAGGCGGTACATTTATGATTTACGTTTTTGTAAACCGTGCAGACCCGTGATAGGTGGCACCTCGATAAACGGTACGGACCCGTGATAGGCAGTACGTTTATGGTTTTCGCTTTTTTGTAAATTGTGCAGACCCGTGATAGGTGGCACCTTGGTAAATAGTACTTTGGCCTGTGATAGGCGGTACATTTACAATTTACGTTCCTTTTAGTAAACCGTGTGGACCTGTGATAGGTGGCACCTTGGTAAACGATACAGGCCCGTGATAGGCAGTACGGTTATGGTTTACGCCTTTTAGTAAATCGTGCAGACCCGTGATAGGTGGCACCTCGGTAATTGGTACTTTGGCTTGCGATAGGCGGTACAATTATGATTTACGGCCCTACGAGGAGGGTTTTGGTTTGGAATTTCGAGTCCATGCATTTTGGCATATACGCATTGCATTAGGGTGCTTGGCACACGAGTCGTGTTTGAATCAAGTTATGATTTAGTGTTATGTATTGATTTTGTGTGTAAGTTTGACTGATTGTAAACTATTTCGAAACTCAAGTTGTCGTGGTAATTGTGTTGGAATTTCTAAGTGTTATGTATTAATTATCGTGTGTAAGTATGATGGATTGTAAAACTATTTCGAAATCCAATTTGTCGTGGTGATTGTGTGGGAATTGCTAAGTGTTAAGATTTGGAGTTATGTATGAATGTGATTGAATTAGTTTATGTATTTTTGGAAGAATAAGCAGGGAAATCAATTTCCCAATCGATTTGATGAGTTGTAGGGACTTCACTAATTTGACAAAATCGATTTGCCAATCGGTTTTGCAATATGTTTTTCAAAACCTCTTACGAAATCGATTTGGAAATCGATTGGCAGTAAGATAGGAACTCAACAAAACTGACAAAATCGATTTGGAAATCGATTGGCATCAACACAAGGGCCCAGTCATTCATTCAATCGATTTCCCAATCGATTGAATTAAGCCCAGAGTTCAGTTTTTACTAAAATCCTTCATCCAAATCGATTGGCCCAGTGGAAATTCTTATTTTGAGTTAGATAACAGATTGCTCATTGATTTATCAATGTCTTGATTAGTTATGTATTACTTGATGGATTGAGAACTTTATTTTTGATTTCATTTTTAATTGGCAAGCATGATATGAACTTTTAGCGCATATGGAAAATCCTTTTAAGGTGCATGCTTAGTTGAAAGGTTATTTTGTGCATTTGAAAACATAAATGTTATGTGTTAACTGTTAATTTCGGTTGGTGACCCTTTACAACTATTGTGGAAATCTGGGTTTTGCCCTCAGATGAGAGCCAGGACGATCCTACCGGTTCGTACCCTACGGATGGGAATGTAGATGGATTGCTTGACTGGAGCTATGTTAGGAGGATCTCACGGGGCGCGTGGAGATCACTCAGGGTGTATAGCTATAGTTTTTTTTTAAGAATGATCAGATTAGGATGACATAGAGGGAACAAATGTTTTTTTGGATTACGTTATTTTGAACTGGAAAACTGTACCTTTACTAATATTGTCAGTATAGCATCTTAGTTGAATGGGTTCCATGTATCATCTGTTGTTGTGTAAATACTTTGGATTTCATATATTTTGAGAAACTTTTCCGCTGCTTGTAAAATTATAATGACTCAATTATTTATCCAAAGGTATTACCTTATTTAATTCTCTGATTTATTTTAATTTCTTTTGAAAAAAAAATACACCCTCGCTTTGAAAATCGGGGTGTTACATTGTGGTATCAGAGCTTTGGTTTGGTTTTCTTTGGGGGCTGTGGAACCTTTGGTTATAGATTGTAGGTCTATCTGTAAGTTGAGAGTTGTTATCTGATCATGCGTCGGTTTAGGTGGGTTGAGTTGTCAGGTCCGCAATAATTATTATGTGTTGTTGTGGTCGGAAGCTAGTTTTGGAATTATTTGAAGTAGTGTTGAGACTCTACTTGATGATGGTTTTGTAGGAAAACCATGCCGCGAAGAAGGAATGACGTTCCAGGAGCCAATGCTAATAGGGACGATCGAATGGTGGAGGCTATGAATAACATGGCTGCTTCTGTTGTTGCACAGACTGCTGCCAAGACTCAACGTGATCTTGAAAAGAGGGGAAGAGAGATCCGTGCTGCAGAGTCAAGAGGATTAGAAGACTTCCGTCGTTACAATCCTCCCAAGTTTAAGGGGGATGAAAATTCATAGAAAGCGAATCAATGGATCCAAGAAGTGGAGAAGATCTTCGAAATGATTAACTGTCAAGCAGAAGTGAAGGTCAACTATGCCACTTTATATGCTACTAGGGGATGTTGAGTACTGGTAGAGGAGTGCAAGATTGTTGATGAGACCAGCTCACGAGGAGGTGAACTGGGAATCATTCAAAAGGAAGTTTTTACACAAATAGTTCCCGATGCGTACCAGGACTAAGCTGGGTGATGATTTCCTGAAACTGCAATAGGGGAACATGACCGTGGGGTGAATATGTTGCTAAGTTTGAATCGCTATCGAGACACTTCAGGTTTTTCCGTGAAGAGATTGATGAACCATTCATGTGTCATCGTTGCCAAGACGGACTAAAGTATGAGATTCAAGACTCGGTCTTGCCCTTGGGAATTCAACGTTTCCAAGTTCTTGTGGAAAAATGTAGGGAAGTGGAGGATATGAAGAATAAGAGGGGCTAGCCGAGGAGGGAATTTTAGTGCAGGAGGGCCTAGTCGGGTGAATTATCAGAACAACAAGGGGAAACAAGTTGCTAAACCTTATGATCGACCACGAACTAACAACGTTGGGCAGAATCGCCCAAGGAACCATAATTTCGGGAGACAACTGGGACGAGTGGTTCGATGTTTCCGATGTGGGGAAGAGGGACATTATGCTAACGCTTGTACCCCTAATACTCTCACCTACTACAATTGTCAGAAGCCAGGACACATGGCAAAGGATTGCACGACTCCAAAGGTAGAACCAGTTGTGAATGTAACTAGGGCTACTCGTCCTACTGCTAGAGGACGCATTTATTGTGTGAGTGCTGAAGAGGGGAATCCATCTGGTAATCTGATTCAACGTGAACTGTGAGATTGCAGGTAACACTCTAACTGCACTTTTTGATTCGGGGGCAACCCATTCCTTCATTGCTATGGATTGTGTGAATCGTTTGAAGTTATCTGTGTCTGCTTTACCTTTTGATTGGGTTGTCTCCACACCTGCTAAGACTTTGACAGTAAATTCTGCATGTTACATTGTCAATGACTATTCAGAATAGGGATTTCTTGGTTAATTTGATTTGTTTACCTCTACAATCACTCGAGGTTATTCTCAGTATGGATTGGATGTCGTACCATTATGTAATCTTGGATTGTGCTCGTAAATTGGTTCTTTTCCCCGAACCAGGAGTTGTTAAGTATTTAGCCGCTAACAAACTCCGAGTGTCGCTAAGTGAAGGGACTCATGAGTTTTTTGTCTCTGGCTAATGTGGAGGCAAGGATGAATGTGAACATAGAAGATGTGATGCTTGTCAATGAGTACCGGGATGTATTTCCAACGGAAATTCAGGATTGCCACCGGTAAGAGAAGTGGAATTTTTCATTGATTTGCACCCAGGAACGGGACCAATTTCGATTGCGCCGTACCGAATGTCACAATTGGAATTAAATGAGCTCAAAGGCCAAATTGAAGATTTGTTGAAGAAGAAATTTATTAGACCAAGTGTATCGCCATGGGGAGCTCCAGTTTTACTAGTTAAGAAGAAGGACGGAAGCTCGCGTTTATGTGTGGATTATAGACAGCTTAATAAGACAACTATTAAGAATCGTTATCCTTTGCCACCCATTGATGATTTAATGGATCAATTGAGAGGGGCCGCGATATTTTCGAAGATTGACTTGAAGTCGGGTTACCATCAGATTCGAGTAAGGGAAGGAGATATTCAGAAGACTGCCTTCAGAACTCATTACGGACATTATGAATATCTCGTCATGCCGTTTGGGGTTACCAATGCACCATCAATTTTCATGGACTACATGAACATAATCTTTAGTCCATTCCTTGATAAATTTGTTGTGGTGTTCATTGATGACATATTAATTTATTCGAGAACTGAAGAAGAGCATGGAGAACATCTACGTCAAGTTCTGGAGATTTTACGCGAGAAGCAATTGTATGCCAATCTGTCAAACTGTGAATTTTGGCTAGAGAAAGTGAATTTCTTGGGACATGTGATAACCAAGGAAGGAATCGCTGTAGATTCGGATAAGATTGAGGCGGTTCTTGCTTGGAAACAGCCTCAGACTGTCACGGACATACGAAGTTTTGTAAGACTAGCAGGGTACTACATGAGGTTTATTGAAGGTTTTGCTAAGATTGTGGCTCCACTGACGCAACTTACCAGAAAAGATCAACCGTTCGCATGGACGGAGAAGTGTGAAGAAAATTTTCAGTTACTAAAGAGAAAATTGACGACCTCACCAGTATTGGTGCTACCGCAATCAGATGAACCCTATGAAGTTTATTGTGATGCATCTCACCAAGGTTTGGGATGTGTTCTGATGCAACACAAGAAAGTTGTAGCTTATGCCTCAAGGCAATTGAAGATTCATGAGAAAAACTACCCTAAACCGTGTTTTTTTTGCAAGTTGTAGCAAGAAAGTTGTAGCAAGAAAGTTGTAGCTTGCTGGTGTTTTTTTTGCATTGAAGATCTGGAGGCACTATTTATATGGGTGCACGTTCACCGTGTTTAGTGACCATAAAAGTTTGAAATATTTGTTTGATCAGAAGGAATTGAACATGCGCCGGAGACGATGGATGGAGACTCTAAAGGATTTTGATTTCACACTGCAGTACTACCCTGGGAAGGCCAATGTAGTGGCTAATGCGTTGAGTATAAGAAGTGTCTCGGTGATTTCAACAATTATGGCTAGACAACAAGAGTTGTGGGAAGCTTTTAGAGATCTACACTTGAACGTAGAGTTTGCACCGAGAATTTTGAAATTCGGAATGATTAAGATTTCGAGTGGACTACTTGAAAACATTGCAAATTCTCAAGATGACGTCTTAATACAAGAAAAGAGGAACCTAATAGTGCAAGGGAAGACGACTGAGTTCAAGATTGGATCAGATAATATTTTGCGATGTAATGGTAGGATTTGTGTACCAGGAATTACAGATATGCGGAAAACGATCTTAGAAGAGGCTCATAAGAGCAAGTTGAGTATTCATCCTGGGGCAACAATGATGTATCAGGATATGAGGCAGAATTATTGGTGGCCGGGAATGAAGAAACATGTAGCGGAATATGTATCCACTTGTCTAACTTGTCAGAAAGCGAAGGTGGAACATCAGCGACCTGCTGGGATGTTGCAACCTTTAGATATACCTGAATGGAAGTGGGACAGCATTTCCATGGATTTTATAACTGGATTGCCAAAAACAAGGAGAAAGAATGATTCTATATGGGTGATAGTAGATCGACTGACTAAATCCGCTCACTTTTTGCCGGTAAAGACCACCTATAAGGTAGATCAGCTAACAGAGATCTACATTGCTGAAATTGTGAGGTTACACGGGGTACCATCGAGTATTGTATCAGACCGCGATCCGAAGTTCACATCACATTTTTGGGGAGCATTGCACGAAGCATTGGGAACGAAACTACGATTGAGTTCAGCTTACCATCCACAAACAGACGGACAGACTGAAAGGACCAATCAGTCCCTGGAAGATCTGTTGAGAGCATGTGTATTAGATGATAGGGGAAGTTGGGATGATGTACTTCCGTTGATTGAGTTCACCTACAACAATAGTTTCCACGCAAGCATCGGAATGGCACCATATGAGGCTTTATATGGGCGCAAGTGTCAAACGCCCTTGTGTTGGTATAAGGACGGTGAAAGTATGATTGTCGGACCGGAGATGGTGCAACAGACTACAGCTAAGGTAAGGAAGATCAAGGAGAAAATGAAGACTTCACAGGATCGTCAGAAGAGTTACGCGGACAAGCGTCGCAGACTTTTGGAATTCGAACAGGGTGACCATGTATTTCTGAGAGTCACACCTACTACTGGAGTAGGTAGAGCCTTGAAATCGAAGAAGTTGACTCCGAAATTCATTGGACCATTTCAGATTTCTTCACGAATTGGGCCTGTTGCTTATCGGATTGCATTGCCTCCGATACTGTCCAATATTCATGACTTGTTTCATGTGTCACAGTTGAGGAAATATCTTGCCGATCCATCTCATGTGATCGAACCAGACACAATCCAACTGAAGGATAACTTGTCATTCGAAGTACCACCTGTGAGAATTGATGACAGGAAGATTAAGCGATTGAGGACCAAGGATGTTTCATTGGTCAAAGGTGATTTGGAACCCAATTACTGGAGATGCGACTTGGGAACTGGAGAGCAAGATGAGAGAACAACACCCAGAGTTATTTATCGACGCATAGTTTGAGGACGAAACTAATTTTAGGGGGGTAGTAATGGTAAGACCCATAATTTTAAAGTATACTTTATGTATTTTTGTGTATTTTGGGTATTGGCTCGGAGGCTTTTTAGCCAAAGTTATTAATATTTTGGAGTTTATATGACAAAAAGATATTTTGATGACGATTAGAATTACTCGTCGATGAATAAATTAAATTAACTGCGGTGAATCTTTTACAAAGAATTAATGGTGTTATGGGTGAAATGGTAATTTTAATAAATATCTAGATACTTTGAGATATTTGTTAATTATAATTAATATATATAATGGATATATGTTTGGAGGGAAAGGAAAAAGGAAGAAAAGAGAAGAAAGAAAAGGAAATAGAAGGGACGAACCAGTCCCTGGAAGATCTGTTGAGAGCATGTGTATTAGATGATAGGGGAAGTTGGGATGAGTACTTCCGTTGATTGAGTTCACCTCAATAATAATAGTTTCCACGCAAGCATCGGAATGGCACCATATGAGGATTTATATGGGCGCAAGTGTCAAAACGCCCTTGTGTTGGTATATAAGGACGGTGAAGTATGGATTTGTCGGTTTGACACCCTAAACCCCAAATAAATTTTTTTTTTTTAAGATAAAGAGATCACATAATCAGCATGTCACATAAATCCAAAATTTTCATCAAAACATATATGAATTCGAAATCAATAGTATCAAACAACAGAATTCTTTTTGAAGTACACATACTCATGTTTTAAATTCAGTGCAAATATAGTCCCAAACCCGATGTCACTATCAGAGCGGGAATTCCCAAAATAAAATACTCAAAATAACATCAACACAATGCATAATAATGAAGGTCTCCAGGCAGGTGGTGGCTTCTGCCTCTCTTGATGGTATTAGTCATCACCTGCAACTTACAACTCGTCTGCGTCTGTCGCAAACGCCAAACAGAAACAACGAGGGGTGAGTATCGAAATCATGTAACAGTATAAAATACACGAGGAGAACACGCAAACAATCAAATTATCACAATCTCAAAACAGTCAAGTGTATAATATCAACGACTTATCAAATTCATTCATAATAAGACAATCAAAACTAATGAAATGCTATGCATGTCCTATACTCTATACTTCATCATTTGGTACCATTCTACTCTGAAGTACTTGGTTAGGAGGCCTGATACTATGCCACTACAAGAGTGGACGGACAATTCATGAATGGCCAAGTCCTCATAGATCCCCTCAACTCAACCCGAGAACACATATACGCGACAGTCGGGTACTCTTGTGTTGCACGGTAGTTCCCGGCCTTAGGGAATAACCCACTAATCACTTAGGAATTCCCCACTAGGTGTACCCCAGGTCTATCAATCTTACCTTACAGTTCGACTGTAGCCCTCCACGATCAGCTCATTCAGTTGTACTTCCCCGAATCACTAGGTTTGTCAGACCCTCCCTATATATGATGACAAAACAATCCTAACTCAAAATCTACAACACATATCTCGGACTTACTCGATCATCACTACTCAACTAAGTTTCCAGTTTGACTTCACGATATTCGTCATGATATATCTTTATCAGTCAATCACAATAAAATCACAATATTTGGTTTACCACTACTCACAATACACAATCCAATTTCATCAATCACATACTAAGGAATTCAATCGGTGATACATTCTAGTAATATCATAAATTCAATCAAGTAAACAAAACATTCAAGTTCAAATCATTCA
>PGWS01037206.1:0-22420 GCA_002896235.1 Cicer reticulatum | reverse complement strand
CCCTAGGCTTATTTTATCCCAATTGGGTTTTCAACCAATCTTTTGCGTCCAATAGGTGCTTTTGTGTCATTGGATTTACATTTAGGTCATTTTTGTCCTCCGTAAGCGTATTCTAGTCCAATTATGGTTTTTAACCAATCTCTAGCATCCAATAAGTGTGTTTGTGTTGTTGGATTAAAATGTAGGTCATTTTCCCTCCCTAGGCTTATTCAAGTTCAATTAGCATTTTTAACCAATCTTGCGCATCCAATAGATGTGTTTGGTACATTCGATTAAAATTTAGGTCATTTTCGTCTTCCGTAGGCTTATTCTTTTCAATTTAGGGTTTTTAACCAATCTTGTGCATCCAATTGGTGCGTTTGTGTCGTTGAATTAACATTTAGGTCATTTTTGTCCTCTCCACGCTTATTCTGTCCATTTAGGTTTTTAACGAATCTTGTGCATCCAATAAGTTCATTGGATTAACATTTCAGTCATTTTAGTCCTCCCTAGGCTTTTACTAGTCCAATTAGGTTTTTAAACCAATCTTGTGCATCCATTGAAGTCCTCCCTGGGCTTATTCTAGTCCATTTAGGGTTTTTAACCAATCTTGTGCATCCAATACATTCATTTGTGTCATTGGATTAACATTTAGGTCATTTTCTTCCTCCCTAGGCTTATTCTTGTCCAATTAGGGTTTTTAACCAATCTTGTGCATCCAATAAGTTCATTTGTGTCATTGGATTAACATTTAGGTCATTTTCGTCCTCCCTAGGCTTATTCTAGTCCAATTAGAGTTTTTTAACCAATCTTGTGCATCCAATAAGTTCATTTGTGTCATTGGATGAACATTTAGGTCATATTCATCCTCCCTAGGCTTATTCTTGTCCAATTAGGGGTTTTAACAAATCTTGTGCATCCAATACGTGTGTTGTGTCATTGGATTAACATTTAGGTCATCTTCATCCACCCTATGCTTATTCTACTCCAATTAGGGTTTTAAGCCAATCTTGTGCATCATCCAGAGTGTAGGCAATAAGTGTGTTTGTGTCATTTGATTAATATTTAGGTCATTTTCATCCTCCCTAGGCTTATTCTTGTCATTTAGGGTTTTAACCAATCTTGTGCATCCAATAGGTTCATTTGTGTCATTGGATTAACGTTTAGGTCATTTTCGTCCTCCCTAGGCTTATTCTAGTCCAATTAGGGGTTTTAACCGAATCTTGTGCATCCAATAGGTGTGTTTGTGTCATTGGATTAACATTTAGGTCATTTTTCGTCCCTCGCTTGGTTTATTCTAGTCCAATTGGGGTTTTTAACCTATCTTGTGCATCCAATAGGTGCGTTTGTGTCATTGGATTAACATGTAGGTCATTTTTCTCATCCGTAGGCGTATTCTCGTCCAATTATGTTTTTAACCAATCTCGAGCATCAAATAAGTTTGTTTGTGTTGTTGGATTAACATTATGGTTTTTTAACCATCTCGCTTGGTTTATTCTAGTGCAATTGGGGTTTTCAACCAATCTTGTGCATCCAATAGGTGCGTTTGTGTCATTGGATTAACATTTAGGTCATTTTCGTCATCCCAAGGCTTATTCTAGTCCAATTAGGTTTTTTAACCAATCTTGTGCATCCAAATAGGTTTGTTTGTGTCATTGGATTAACATTTAGGTCATTTTCGTCCTCCTTAGGCTTATTCTACTCCATTTAGGGTTTTTAACCAAATCTTGTGCATCCAATAGGTGTCTTTGTGTCATTGGATTAACATTTAGGTCATTTTCAACCTCCATATGCTTATTCTAGTCCAATTAGGGTTTTTAACCAATCTTGTGCATCCAATAGGTGTGTTTGTGTCATTGGATTAACATTTAGGTCATTTTCGTCCTCCCTAGAATTATTCTACTCCATTTACGGATTTTAACCAATCTTGTGCATCCAGTAAGTTCATTTTGTGTCATTGGATTAACATTTAGGTCATTTTTCGTCCTCCCTAGGCGTATTCTTGTCCAATTAGGGTTTTTTTCCAATCTTGTGCATCCAATAGGTGTGTTTGTGTCATTGGATTAACATTTAGGTCATTTCTCATCCTCCTTATACTTATTCTAGTCCAATTAGGGTTTTTAACCAATCTTGTGCATCCAATAAGTTCATTTGTGTCATTGGATTAACATTTAGGTCATTTTCGTCCTCCCTAGGCTATTCTAGTCCAATTAGGGTTTTTAACCAATCTTGTGCATCCAATAAGTTCATTTGTGTCATTGGATGAACATTTAGGTCATTTTCGTCCTCCCTAGGCTTATTCTAGTCCAATTAGGGTTTTTAACCAATCTTGTGCATCCAATAAGTGTGTTTTGTGTCATTGGATTAACATTTAGGTCATTTTCCTCCTCCCTAGGCTTATTCTTGTCCAATTAGGGTTTTTAACCAATCTTGTGCATCCAATACGTGTGTTTTGTGTCATTGGATTAACATTTAGGTCATTTTCGTCCTCCCTAGGCTTATTCTTGTCCATTTAGGGTTTTTAACCAATCTTGTGCATCCAATAATTTCATTTGTGTCATTGGATTAAACATTTAGAATCATTTTCGTCCTCCCTAGGCTTATTCTTTGTCCAATTAGGGTTTTTAACCAATCTTGTGCATCCAATAAGTTCATTTGTGTGTCATTGGATTAACATTTAGGTCATTTTCGTCCTCCATAGGCTTATTCTAGTCCAATTAGGGTTTTTAACCAATCTTGTGCATCCAATAGGCGTGTTTTGTGTCATTTGATTAACATTTAGGTCATTTTCGTCCTCCCAGGCTTATTCTTAGTCCATTTAGGGTTTTAAAAATCTTGTGTGCATCCAATAAGTTCATTTGTGTCATTGGATTAACATTTAGGTCATTTTTCGTCCTCCCTAGGCTTATTCTAGTTCAATTAGGGTTTTTAAACCAATCTTGTGCATCCAATAGGTGTCATTGTGTCATTGGATTAACATTTAGGTCATTTTCGTCCTCCTTAGGCTTATTCTAGTCCAATTAGGGTTTTAACGAAATCTTGTGCATCAATACATTCATTTGTGTCATTGGATTAACATTTAGGTCACATTTTCTTCCTCCCTAGGCTTATTCTACCCCATTTAGGGTTTTTAACCAATCTTGTGCATCCAATAAGTTCATTTGTGTCATTGGATTGACATTTAGGTCATTTTCTTCCTCCCTAGGCTTATTCTTGTCCAATTAGTGTTTTTAACCAATCTTGTGCATCCAATAAGTTTCATTTTGTCATTGGATTAACATTTAGTCATTTTCATCCTCCCCTAGGCTTATTCTAGTCCAATTAGGGTTTTTAACCAATCTTGTGCATCCAATAAGTTGGTCTTTGTGTCATTGGATTAACATTTAGGTCATTTTCGTACTCCCTAGGCTTATTCTACTCCAATTAGGGTTTTTAACCAATCTTGTGCATCCAATAAGTTCATTTGTGTCATTGGATTGACATTTAGGTCATTTTTATCCTCCCTTGGCTTATTCTAGTCCAATTAGGGTTTTAACCAATCTTGTGCATCCAATAGGTGTGTTTGTGTCATTGGATTAATATTTAGGTCATTTTCATCTTCCCTAGGCTTATTCTAGGCCAATTAGGGTTTTTAACCAATCTTGTGCATCCAATAGGTGTGTTTGTGTCATTGGATTAACATTTAGGTCATTTTCGTCCTCCCTAGGCTTATTCTATCCAATTAGGGGTTTTAACCCATGTCTTGTGCCTCCAATTGGTGTGTTTGTGTCATTGGATTTACAATTAGGTTAAACCAATATTGTGCTTCTAATAAGTTCATTTGTTTCATTGGATTAACATTTAGGTATTTCTCATACCTCCCGAGGCTTATTCTAGTCCAATTAGGATTTTTAACCAATCTTGATCATACAATAGGTGTATTTGTGTCATTGGATTAACATTTAGGTCATCTTTATCCTCGCTACGCTTATTCTTGGCCAATTGGGGTTTCTAACCAATCTTGTGCATCCAGTAGGTGTCTTTGTGTCATTGGATTACCATTTAGGTTATATTCGTCCTCCCTAGGCTTATTTTTGTCCATTTAGATTTATTAACCAATCTTGTGCACCCAATAAGTTCATTTGGGTCATTGGATTACCATTTAGGCCATTTTTATCTCCCTAGGTTTATTCTAGTCCATTTAGGGTTTTTGTCCAATCTTGTGCATCCAATAAGTTGTATCTGTGTCATTTGATTAACATTTTGGACATTTTCGTCCTCCAAAGGCTTATTCTAGTCAATTTATGGTTTTTAACCAATCTTGTGCATCCAATAGGTGTGCTTGTGTCATTGGATTAACATTTAGGTCAGTTTCTTCGTCCCCTAGGCTTATTCTATTCCATTTAGTATTTTTAACCAATGTTGTGCATCCAATAAGTTCATTTGCTTATTGGATTAACATTTAAGTCATTTTCGTCCTCCATTTTCTTATTCTAGTCCATTTAGGGTTTTTAAACCAATCTTGTGCTTCAATTAAGTTATTTGTTTCATTGGATTAACATTTAGTAATTTTCATACTCTTAGGGTTATTCGAGTCCAATTAGGATTTTTAAGTGTGTTTGTGTCATTGGATCCAATAAGTGTGTTTGTGTCATTGGATGCACAAGATTTAGTACTCCCTAGGCGTATTCTAGTACAATTAGGGTTTTTAAACCAATCATGTGCATCCAATAGGTGTGTTTGTGTCATTGGATTAACATTAAAGTCATTTTCGTCCTCCCTAGGCTTATTGTAGTCCAACAAGTGTTTAATCAATCTTGGGCATCCAGTAGGTGTGTTTGTGTCATTGGATTAACATTTATGTCATTATCGTCATCCTTAGGCGTATTCTAGTCAATTTAGGGTTTTTAACCAATCTTGTGCATCCCACAAGTTCATTTGTGTCATTGGATTAACATTTAGATCATTTTCTTACTCCCTAGGCTTATTCTAGTCTATTTTGGGTTTTAAACCAATCTTGTGCATCCAATTGGTGTGTTTGTGTCATTGGATTAACATTTAGGTTATTTTCGTCCTCTCTAGGCTTATTCTAGTCCAATTAGGGTTTTTAACCAATCATGGCCATCCAATACGGGTGTTTGTGTCATTAGATTAACATATACGTCATTTTAATTCTCCCTATGCTTATTCTAGTCGAATTAGGATTTTTAACCAAACTTGTGCATCCAATATGTGTGTTTGTGTCGTTCGTTTAACATTTAGGTCATTCTCCTCCTCCCAAGGCTTATTGTAGTCAAATTAGGGTTTTTAACCAATCTTGTGCATCCAATAAGTGTGTTTGTGTCAATCGGTTAACATTTTGGTCATTTTCATCCTTCCTTGGCTTGTTCTAGTCCAATTGGGGTTTTTAACCAATCTTGTGCATCAAATAGGGTGTTTGTGTCATTGGATTACATTTAGGTGATTTTCGTCCTCCATAGGCTTATTCTAGTCCATTTTAGGTTTTTAACCAATATTTTTCATCCAATATGTTCATTTGTTTCATTGGATTAACATTTAGGTCATTTTCATCCTCCCTAGGCTTATTCTAGTCCAATTAGGGTTTTTAACCAATCTTGTGCATCCAATACGTGATTGTGTGTTGTGTTTGTTAACATTAAGGTCATTTCATCCAATAAGTGTCATTAGGTGTCGTCCTTAATATTTACGTCATTATCGTCATCCCTAGGTTATTGTAGTCTATTTAGGGATTTAACCAATCTTGTGAATCCAATAAGTTCATTTGTGTCATTGGATTGACATTTAGGTCATTTTCGTCCTCCCTAGGCTTATTCTAGTTCAATTAGTGTTTTTAACCAATCTTGTGCATCCAATAAGTTTTTTTTTGTCATTGGATTAACATTAAGGTCATATTCATCCACCCTAGGCTTATTCTAGTCCAATTAGGTTTTTTAACCAGTCTTGTGCATCCAATAAGTGTCATTTGTGTCATTGGATTAACATTTAGGTCATTTTCGTACTCCCTAAGCTTATTCTAGTCCAATTAGGGTTTTTAACCAATCTTGTGCATCCAATAAGTTCTATTGTGACATTGGATTGACATTTAGGTCATCTTTATCGTCCTCCTTAGGCTTATTCTAGTCCAATTAGGGTTTTCAACCAATCTTGTGCATCCAATAGGTGTGTTTTGTTGTGTCATTGGATTAACATTTAGGTCATTTTCGTCCTCCCTAGGTTTATTCTAGTCCAATTAGGGTTTTTAACCAATCTTGTGCATCCAATTGGCGTGTTTGTGTCATTGGATTTACATTTAGGTTATTTTTTATCCTCCCTAGGTTTGTTCTGTCCAATTGGGTTTTTTAACCAATCTTGTGCGTCCAATAGGTGCGTTTGTGTCATTGGATTTACATTTAGGTCATTTTCGCCATCCGTAGGCGTATTCTAGTCCAATTATGGTTTTTAACCAATCTCGAGCATCCAATAAGTGTGTTTGTGTTGTTGGATTAACATTTAGGTCATTTTCGTCCTCCTTAGGGTTATTCTATTCCAATTAGTGTTTTTAACCAATCTTGCGCATCCAACAGATGTGTTTGTGTCATTGTATTAACATTTAGGTCATTTTCGTCCTCCTAGTCTTATTCTAGTCCAATTAGGTTTTTTAACAAATCTTGTGCATCAAAGAAGTGTGTTTGAGTCGTTGGATTAACATTGCGGTCATTTTCATCCTCCCATGGCTTATTGTAGTCCTATTAGGGTTTTTAACCAATCTTGTGCATCCAATACGTGTCTTTGTGTCATTGGAATAACATTTAGGTCATTTTCATCCTCCTTAGGCTTATTATACTCCAATTAGGGATTTTAAACAAATCTTGTGCATCCAAATAGTTTCATTTGTGTCATTAGATTAACATTTAGGTCATTTTCGTCCTCCTTGGGCTTATTCTAGTCCAATTAGGGTTTTTAACCAATCTTGTGCATCCAATAGTCGTGTTTGTGACATTGGATTAACATTTAGGTCATTTTCGACCTTTGCAGGCTTATTCAAGTCCATTTACGGATTTTGTCGAATCTTGTGCTTCCAATAAGTTCATTTGTTTCATTGGATTCACATTTTTGTCATTTTGTCTTCCCTACGCTTATTCTAGTCCAACTAGGGTTTTAAACCAATCTTGTGCATCCAATAGGTGTATTTGTGTCATTGGATTAACGTTTAGGTCATTTTCATCCTCCCTAGGCTTATTCTAGTCCATTTAGGGTTATTAACGAATCTGGTGTATCTAATACGTTCATTTGTGTCATTGGATTAACATTTGACTCATTTTCTTCCTACCTAGGCTTATTCTACTTCATTTAGGGTTTTTAACCAATCTTGTGCATCCAATAAGTACATTTGTGTCATTGGATTGACATTTAAGTCATCTTCGTCCTCCCTAGGCTTATTCTAGTCCAATTAGAGTTTTTAACCAATCTTGTTCGTCCAATACGTTTGTTTGTGTTTGGATTAACATTTAGGTCATTTCCGTCCTCCCTAGGCTTATTCTACTCCATTTAGGGTTTTTAACCAATCTGGTGAATCCAATAAGTTCATTTTTGTCATTGGATTGACATTTAGGTCATCTTAATCCTCCCTAGGCTTATTCTAGTCCAATTAGAGATTTTAACCAATCTTGTGCATTGAATAGGTGTCTTGTGACATTGGATTAACATTTAAGTCATTTTCATCCTCTCTAGTCTTATTCTATACTCCAATTAGGGGTTTTAACCAATCTTGTGAATCCAATATGCGTGTTTGTGTCATTGGATTAACATTTAGGTCATTTTCGTCCTCCCTACACTTATTCTAATCGATTTAGGGTTTTTAACCAATCTTGTGCATCCAATAAGTTCATTTGTGTCATTGGATTGACATTTAGGTTATTTTCGTCCTCCCTAGGCTTATTCTAGTCCAATTTGGGTTTTTTAACCAATTCTGTGTGCATCCAATAGGTGTGTTTGTGTCATTGGATTAACATTTAGGTCATTTTCGTCCTCCCTAGGCTTATTCTAGTCCATTTAGGGTTTTTAACCAATCTTGTGCATCCAATAAGTTCATTTGTGTCATTGGATTAACCCTTAGATCATTTTCGTCCTCCCTAGGCTTATTCTTGTCCAAATTAGGATTTTTAACCAATCTTGTGCATCCAATAGGCATGTTTGTGACATTGGATTAAAATTTGGTCAATTTCGTCCTCCTTAAGCTTATTCTTGTCCATTTAGGGTTTTTAACTAATCTTGTGCATCCAATAAGTTCATTTGTGTCATTGGATTAACATTTAGTCATTTTCGTCCTCCTTAGGGTTATTCTAGTCCAGTTAGGGTTTTTTAATAAGATGCGTTTGTGCCATTGGATTAACATTTAGGTCATTTTCGTCCTCCCTAGGCTTATTCTAGTTCAATTAGGATTTTTAAACCAATCTTGTGCATCCAATAGTGTGTGTTTTTGTCATTGGATTACTATTTAGGTCATTTTCGTCTCCTAGGCTTATTGTAGTTCAATTAGGGGTTTTTAACCAATCTTGTGCATCCAATAGGTGTGTTTGTGTCATTGGATTGACATTTAGGTCATTTTCGTCTCCCTAGGCTTATTCTTGTCCAATTAGGGTCTTTAACCAATCTTGTGCATCCAATAAGTTCAGTTGTATCATTGGATTAACATTTAGGTCATTTTCATCCTTCCCTAGGCTTATTCTAGTCCAATTAGGGTTTTTAACCAATCTTGTGCATCCAATAGGTTGTGTTTGTGTCATTGGATTAACATTTAGGTCATTTTCGTCCTCCCTAGGCTTATTCTAGTCCAATTAGGTTTTTAACCAATCTTTTGCATACAATAGGTGAGTTTGTGTCATTGGATTAACATTTAGGTCATTTTCATCCTCACTCGGCTTGTTCTAGTGCAATTAGGGATTTTCATCCAATCTTGTGCGTACAATAGGTGTGTTTGCGTCATTGGATTTACATTTAGGTCATTTTTGTCCTCGCTAGGCGTATTCTAGTTCAATTAGTGTTTTTTAACAAATCTCGTGCATCCAATAAGTGTATTTTGTGTTGTTGGATTAATATTTAGGTCATTTTTGTCATCCATAGGATTATTCTAGTGCAATTGGGGTTTTGAACCATTCTTGTGCATCGAATATGTGTGTTTGTGTCATTGGTTTAACATATAGGACATTTTTCTGTAAAACTACATGTTTTTGATGAAGATAAAGATAAACAATTATGGTCAATGCAATAAGATCAAAAAGAAGATCAAATATCTTCATTAATAAGCTTCAAATCCAAACATAAAATGTTAAAATGTAAAAGTTATATGATACAAACCAATATTTCAATTACACGAGAACAAGTCATATTTACATATGCATTTAAAGTATTTCAAAAGTCAAAAACAACATTAACCAATGTCTTAAAAATCATGTTTTTTGACAAAATGCATAAGTGTATTCGAATACAGCATCCTGTATTCGAATACAAAGCAGTCGGAAGCAAACTCTCAAAGTTGTATCAAACTACGACTATGTGTAGTCGACTACACTGCAAGTCAGTGGCCAAAATCCATATATCTGTATTCGACTACAATAATCTGTAATCGAATACATAGTAAGTCAGTGGCAAATTTTCACTAATCGGTATTCGACTACACACATGTGTATTCTAATACAAGGTATAAATTTTGAATATTTTTTTGACGTTAAATCTCTTGGATCAATGGCCACGAATCTGAAGAGATGTTTATGGAGTATAAATACCCCATAACTTCAATCAAACACACACAATTAGGGATGGGAATAGGCTAGGTCCGTCCGATAGGGGCCTATGGTCTGACCTACTTATGGTCTGGCCTGGCCTGGCCTATTTAATAAAAAGACTAGGCTCAGGCTATTTTTAAGGCCTATTTATTTAAATAGGTCAGGCTCAGGCTTATAAAGAAGCCTATTAGGCCTGACAGGCCGACCTATATATATTTAATTATTTATTAATGTTATTTTTATTATTAGATTAATAATATTATTTCCTATTTTAAATTCTATCAATTAGACAATCACTTAGTAGTCATTCCATTATTTGGTAGTCGTTCCATATTCGATAGCCATTCAATTAATCAATAACTCAGTAGTCCTTCCATATTTGTTTGAGAGGTAATAATTGGTACATTTTTTCAAAAAAAAATATATTCTTTGAAACTAATAATTTTGTTTAGGGTTTAAAGAATGTTTGTTTCAGATTTTTAAAAATTATTTTGTTAGAAAAAAATTATTTTTTGTTTAATATATATAGATAGGTACATTGATATTGGTATGTGGAGAGCATTTAAAATATTTTAATACGAATAAGACTTTTAAATAGGCTTCCAGGCCAGGCCAGACTTTTAAAAAGGCCAGGCCAAGCCGAAAAAAAAGCCTATGATAGACCGTAGGCCGGGCTTAGGCCTAAATGATTAATCGTAGGCCAGGCTCAGTCTTGCAAAGCCTGGCCTGGCCTATTCCTACCCCTACACACAATCCTTGAAATCAATACCCTGAACAATTTTGAACAAAATTACGATTTTTTACAAAGTACTTGCATTTCATTTTCAAATCATTCAGAGAGGTTCTCAAGTACTTGAATTTTTATTGGATTGTTAATCAATATACTTCCCTTATTCTTATTCAAATCATATTGTATCACTTGTAAAAGAAAGTAATACTTTCTTAAAAAATTAGCTTAATCTAAGATAGTTGTGTGCTATCTTAGGAGTGTTTGTTAGAAGTTTGCAGCAAGAATCCCAGGGTGGGAGTTGTACATTTTCTGACAATTAGTGGATCAATCTCTTGTGGTGTGCAAGAGGACTGGACGTACCATTGGTTTTAAGGGGAACCAGGATAAATCTTAGAGTTCATTTATTTACTGCACATTACTATTAGTATACATTATATCAACTCAGAAAATTCAACTACCATTTTCGCTAAAAACAAGAAATTTACTAACACC
The DNA here is from genome assembly GCA_002896235.1 of Cicer reticulatum. Taxonomy (NCBI): domain Eukaryota; kingdom Viridiplantae; phylum Streptophyta; class Magnoliopsida; order Fabales; family Fabaceae; genus Cicer; species Cicer reticulatum. The sequence continues at coordinate 11,455 of PGWS01037206.1, read as the reverse complement.
TAATTCACCCCCCCCCCCTCTTAGGCGCACTTCTATATTTACATTTTCATCCTCGCTAGGATTATTCTAGTCCAATTAGGTTTTTAAACCAATCTTGTGCATCCAATAGGTGTGTTTGTGTCATTGAATTAACATTTAGGTCATTTTCGTCCCCCTAAGACTTATTCTAGTCCAATTAGGGTTTTTAACCAGTCTTGTGCATCCAAAAAAGTTCATTTGTGTCATTAGATTAACATTTAGGTCATTTTCGGCCTCCCTAGGCTTATTCTTGCCCAATTAGGGTTTTCAACCATCTTGTTCATCCAATAGGCGTGTTTGTCACATTGAATTAACATTTAGGTAAATTTCGTCCCTCCTTAAGCTTCTTCTAGTCATTTAGGGTTTTTATCCAATCTTGTGCGTCCAATAACTTAATTAGTTTCATTGGATTAACATTTAGGTCATTTTCATCCTCCCTAGGGTTATTCTAGTGCAATTAGGTTTTTAACCAATCTTGTGTGTAAGACCCATAATATTAAAGTATACCTTATGTATTTTAGTGTATTTTGGTTATTGAACTCGGAGGCTTTTTAGCCAAGTTATTAATATTTTGGAGCTTATATGACCAAAAAGATATTTTGATGCCGAATTAGAATTACTCGTCGATGAGTAAATTAAATTAGCTGCAGTGAATCTTTTACGAAGAATTTAATGCGTTATGGCGTGAAATAATGGTAATTAACAAATATTTAGTTATTTTGAGGATATTTTGTTAAAAGTAATTAATATATATTATATAATATATATATATATATATATATATTATATAATATATATATATATACATATTTTGTTTGGGGAGAAAATAATAGGAAATAGAAAAAGAAAGGAAAGGAAATAGAAAGGAAAGAGAATAGAGGAAAGGAAAAAGAAAAGAAAACTGAAAGCATTTTCCTCTTTCCCTGTCTCGCGCGCTCATCTCGCTCCTTCCTTCATTGTTATTCATTTTTTTTGCTTTCTTTGCTTCCTTTTGTTCAGAATAGAAACCCAAGGCTTGGTGGGTGATAGGACAAGAAGAAAAACGGTGTTAGGGATTTCAAAACCGTCAAACACAAACCTCCCCGTTTCATCTAGATCTAAGCTTCGTTTCGCAAAGAGATAGAAGGGAAAGTCGCTCACTACCACGCTACGGTGCTAGGGAACCAACTTTGGAGGCGACGTTGCGAGCGGAGATTTTACTTGATTTACTCGCGGTACCGTAAGCGAACGTTAAGCTAACGTGAAGGTAAGGGCTCCTTCCAAACTTCTAGTTTGCATTTAGGGACTTATCTGTGGTTGTGTGGAAAGGAATTTGTTAGGGTTGAAGTGTTGATTTTGGGGGAAAATGAATTAAGGCTTTATGGGTAAAATCTTAGAGTTAGGTTTCGGTTATATTGATGAATGTTTTCGTGGAAAATGAATTTAAACTCATTTATGTATGATTTTGAGTAAATGAAACTTGTTGCATTTGAGTGGTAGATTGTGTTGATTTGTGTTCGTCGTATTTGACGTGTTCTTAATTAATATTGATGAATTTTGTTGTGTGTATGGGTTGGATGCTGTGGAGAAATGAATTGATGTGTTTTGGTGTGAGTTGTGGTTTGGATCTGATAATAGGTTTGGGTTTGTTTTGTGTGGAATTTGAAAACCATTTAGAGTTAACGAGTATTAAGAATGGGAATCTCTTAATGTCTACGTTTACTTAATGTTGGCGTGAAAACTATTAGAGTTAAATGAGTATTAAAAATGGGGAATCTTTTAATATCTCGGTTTACTTAATGTGTGTTTTGGAAAATCGTTTAAGTTAAATAAGTATTAAGAATGGGGAATCTCTTAATGTCTTGTTTACTTTAATGTTTGTTGTGAAATCGTTTAAGTTAAAAGAGTATTAAGAATGGGGGATCTCTTAATATTTCTGTTTGCTTTAATGTTTGTTGTGAAAATCGTTTAAGTTAAAAGAATATTAAGAATGGGGAATTTCTTAATATTTTTGTTTGCTTAATGTTTGTTGTGAAAATCGTTTAAGTTAAAAGAGTATTAAGAATGGGGAATCTCTTAATATTTCCTGTTTGCTTAATGTTTGTTGTGAAAATCGTTAAAGTTAAAAGAATATTAATAATGGGGGAATCTCTTAATATTTTTGTTTGCTTAATGTTTGTTGTGAAAATCGTTTAAGTTAAATGAGTATTAAAAATGGGGAATATTTTAATATCTGCATTTGCTTAACGATTGTTGTGGATGGATTCAGTGTATGCTCATGCATTTCATTTTGGTAAATCATGCTGATCTGTGATAGGTGGCACCTCGGTAAACAGTACTGACCCGTGATTGGTGGTACGTTTACGATTTACGTTTTTGGTAAATTGTGCTGACCCGTGATAGGTGGGCACCTCGGTAAATAGTACTTTGGCCTGTGATAGGCGGTACGTTTACGATTTACATTTTTGGGTAAATTGTGCAGACCCGTGATAGGTGGCACCTTAATAAAATAGTACTTTTGGCCTGTGATAGGCAGTACGTTTATGATTTACGCTTTTTTCTTTTAGTAAATCGTGCTGACCCGTGATAGGTAGCACCTCAGTAATTTAGTACTTCGGCCTGTGATAGGCGGTACAATTATGATTTACGGCCCTTCGAGGAGGGTTTTGATTGCAATTCTGAGTCCATGTATTTTGGCATATACGCATTGGATTAGGGTGCTTGGCACGCGAGTCGTGTTTGATTCAAGATTATGATTGAGTGTTTGAACTCAAGTAGTGTTGGTGATTGTGTTATAATTGCCAAGTGTGGATGTTGTGGAATTTTGTGTAAGTGTGATTGATTGCAAAACCTTTTCGAAACTTATGTTGTCGTGGTGATTGTGTTATAATTGCCAAGTGTGGATGTTTTGGAATTGTGTGTAAGTGTGACTGATTGTAAACTATTTCGAAACTCAAGTTGTCGAGGAAATTGTGTTGGAATTGCCAAGTGTTATGTATTGATTATCGTGTGTAAGTGTGATGGATTGTAAAACTATTTGGAAACCCAATTTGTCGTGGTGATTGTGTTTGAATTGCTAAGTGTTAAGATTTGGAGTTGTGTACGAATGCGATTGAATTAGTTTATGTATTTTTGGTAGAATATGGAGGGAAATCGATATCCCAATCGATTGGATGAGTTACAGGGACTTCCCTAATTTGACATAATCGATTTGCCAATCGACTTTATGATATGTTTTTCAAAACCATTTAAGAAATCGATTTGGCCATACAGGAATTCAACAAAACTGACAAAATCGATTTGGAAATCGATTGGCATTAAGTCAGGGGCTCAGTTATTCATTTCAATCGATTTCCCAATTGATTAAATTAAGCCAGAGTTCAAATTTCACTAAAAACCCTTCAGGAAATCGATTTGGAAATCGATTGGCTTAGTGAAATTCTTATTTTGAGTTAGATAACAGATTGCTCAATTGATTTATCAAAGTCTTGGTCAGTTATGTATTACTTGATGGATTGAAGAACTTTGTTTTGATTTCATTTTTTATTTGGCAAGTGTTATATGAACTTTTAGCATATGGAAAACCCATTTAAGGTGCATACTTAGTTGAAAGGTTATTTTGTGCATTTAAAAACTTAAATGTTATGTGTTTAACTGTTAATTTCGGTTGGTGACCCTTTACAACTATTGTGGAAATCTGGGCTTTGCCCTCAGATGAGAGCCAGGGCAATCCTACCCGGTTCGTACCCTGTGGATGGGAATGTAGAGGGGAATGACTGACTGGAGCTATGTTAAGAGGATCTTACGGAGCGTTTGGAGAATGATCAGATTAGGTTGACATAGAGGGAGCAGACGTCTTTCTTTTGAATTGTATTTATTTTTAAATGAAAGACTGTACCTATACTAATATTGTCAACTTGACATGTTATTTTCGATGGGTTACATGTACCACTTTTTGAGGTGTAGATATTTTGGATTCATATTTGAGAAACTTTTCCGCTGCTTGTAAATTATAATGACTCAATTATTTATCCAAAGGTATTACCTTATTTAATTCTCTGGTTTATTTTAATCCCTTTTGAAAAAATAATACACCCTCGCTTTGAAAATTCGGGGTGTTACATTGTGCATCCAATACGTGTGTTTGTGTCTTTGGATTAACATTTAGGTCATTTTCGTCCTCCCTAAGCTTAATCTAGTCCAATTAAGGTTTTTAACCAATCTTGTGCATCCAATTGGTGCGTTTGTGTCATTGGATTAACATTTAGGTCATTTTCGTCCTCCATAGGATTATTCTAGTCCAATTAGGATTTTTAACCAAACTTGTGCTTCCAAAAACTGTGTTTGTGGCGTTGGATTAACATTTAGGTCATTTTCGTCCCCCCCTAGGCTTATTATACTCCATTTAGGGATTTTAACCAATCTTGTGCATCCAATAAGTTCATTTGTGTCATTAGGTTGACATTTAGGTCAATTTCGTCCTCCCTAGGCTTATTCTTGTCCAATTAAGGTTTTTAACCAATCTTGTTCACCCAAAAAGTTCATTTGTGTCATTAGATTAACTTTTAGGTCATTTTCCTCCTCCCTACGCCTATTCAATCCCAATTAGTGTTTTTAACCTATCTTTTGCATCCAATACGTGAGTTTGTGTCATTGGATTAACATTTAGGTCACTTTCGTCCTCCCTAGGCTTATTCTAGCCCAATTAGGTTTTTTTAACCAATCTTGTGCATCCAATAGACGTGTTTTTGACATTGCATTACACATTTTCTTCATTTTCGTCCTCTACAGGCTTATTCAAGTCCATTTAGGGTTTTTGTCGAATCTTGTGCATCCAATAAGTTCATTTGTTTCATAGGATTAACATTTCGGTCATTTTTGTCCTCCATAGGCTTATTTTAGTCCATTTGGGATTTTTAACCCAATCTTGTGCATCCGATAGCTGCCTTTGTCTCATTGCATTAGTGTTTTTAGGTCATTTTCATCCTCCCTAGGCTTATTCTAGTTCATTTAGGGTTATTAACCAATCTTCTGTATTCAATACGTTCATTTGTGTCATTGAATTAACATTTGACTCATTTTCTTTTTCACTAGGTTTGTTGTACTCCATTTAGGGTTTTAACCAATCTTGTGCATCTAATAAGTTTTTTTTTTTGTCTCATTAGATTAACAATTATGTCATATTCATTCTCCTTATGCTTATTCTAGTCCTATTATGGTTTTTAACCAATCTTGTGCATCCAATCCGTATGGTTGTGTTATTGGATTACCATTTATGTCATTTCCGTCCTCCCAAGGCTTATTCTACTCCATTTAGAGTTTTTAACTAGTCTTGTGCAACCAATAAGTTCATTTGTGCCATTGGATTGACATTTAGGTCACTTTCGTCCTCCCTAGGCTTATTCTAGTCCAATAAGGTTTTTAACCAATCTTGTTCATCCAATAGGTGTGTTTGTGTCATTGGATTAACATTTAGGTCATTTTCATCCTCGCTAGGCTTGTTATAATGCAATGGGGGTTTTTCATCCAATCTTGTGGTACAATAGGTGCGTTTGTGTCATTGGTTTTATATTTAGGTCATTTTCGTCCTCCCTAGTTCAATTAGGGTTTTTAGTTCCAATTAGTGTGTTGGTGTTGTTGGATTAACATTTAGGTCATTTTCGTCCTACCTAGGACATCTAGTGCAATACATGTGCGTACATGCGTTTGTGTCATTGGATTAACATTTATGTCATTTTCGTCCTCCATAGGCTTATTCTAGCCCATATTAGGGTTTTTAACCAATCTTGTGCATCCAATAAGCGTGTTTGTGTCATTGGATTAACATTTAGGTCATTTTCATCCTCCCTAGGTGTATTCTAATCTATTTAGGGTTTTTGCCCAATCTTATGCATCCAATAAGTTTATTTGTGTCATTGGATAACATTTAGGTCATTTTTATCCTCCATAGGATTATTGTAGTCCAATTAGGGTTTTAAACCAACGTTGTACATCTCAATAGGTGTCTTTGTGTCAATGGATTACCGTTTAGGTCATTTTCATCCTCCCTTGGCTTATTCTAATCCATTTAGGGTTATTAACCAATTTTGGACATCCAATATGTTCATTTGTGTCATTGGATTAACATTTAACTCATTTTCATCCTCCCTAAGCTTATTCTAGTCGTATTATGGTTTTTAACCAATCTTGTACATCCAATAGGTGTGTTTGTGTCATTGGATTAACATTTAGGTCATATTCGTCCTCCCTAGGCTTATTCTAGTCCAATTAGGGTTTGTAACCAATCTAGTGCGTCAAATTAGTGTGTTTGTGTCATCATATTAACATTTAGGTCATATTCGTCCTCCCTAGACTTATTCAACTCGATTTATAGTTTTTAACCAATCTTGGGCATCCAATAAGTTCATTTGTGTCATTGGATTGACATTTCAGTCATTTTCGTCCTCCCTACTCTTATTCTACTCCATTTAGGGTTTTCAACCAATCTTGTGCATCCACGTAAATCCCGCATGGTGTGTGGATGGTTTCGATCCTTTTGTTCCAGGGGGGATGGCCTCTCATCATATTGCAGCAGGGACGTTGGGCATATTAGCGGGCCTTTTCCATCTTAGTGTACGTCCACCTCAACGTTTATACAAAGGGTTGCGTATGGGAAATATTGAAACCGTCCTTTCCAGTAGTATCACGGTTGTATTTTTTGCAGCTTTTGTTGTTGCTGGAACTATGTGGTATGTTTCAGCAACTACCCCGATTGAATTATTTGGTCCTACTCGTTATCAATGGGATCAGGGATACTTCCAACAAGAAATATATAGAAGAGTTGGTGTTGGGCTAGCCGAAAATCAAAGTTTATCAGAAGCTTGGTCTAACATTCACGAAAAATTAGCTTTTTATGATTACATCGGAAATAATCCGGCAAAAGGCGGTTTGTTTAGAGCGGGCTTAATGGACAATGGCGATGGAATAGCCGTTGGTTGGTTAGGACATCCTATTTTTAGGGACAAAGAGGGGCGTGAACTTTTTGTACGTCGTATGCCTACTTTTTTTGAAACAGTTCCGATTGTTTTAGTAGACGGAGACGAAATTGTTAGAGCGGATGTTCCTTTTCGAAGGGCAGAATCGAAGTATAGTGTCGAACAAGTCGGTGTAACTGTTGAATTCTATGGTGGCGAACTCAATGGAGTCAGTTATAGTGATCCTGCTACTGTGAAAAAATATGCTCGACGTGCTCAATTGGGTGAAATTTTTGAATTAGATCGTGCTACTTTGAAATCAGATGGTGTTTTTCGTAGCAGTCCAAGGGGTTGGTTTACTTTTGGACATGTTTCGTTTGCTCTGCTCTTCTTTTTCGGGCACATTTGCCATGGTGCTAGAACCTTGTTCAGGGATGTTTTTGCTGGTATTGATCCAGATTTAGATGCTCAAGTAGAATTTGGAGCATTCCAAAAACTTGGAGATCCAAGTACAAAAAACCGGTAGTCTCATAGAAAGAATATTCGTTTGTTCCTTTTCGATTCCACTTTTTTGTTATTATTTGAATTGGATATAGGGAACTATATAAATCTTGATTTCAATCACTCCATTTTGTTTTACATTTGTTCTTTTTTTTTCTTTATCTAGGAGATAATCCCCCAAAACAGGTATGGAAGCTATAATTGTAAACCACGATCAAATCTATGGAAGCACAAGTTTATACATTCCTCTTAGTCTCGACTTTAGGAATCATTTTTTTCGCGATCTTTCTTAGAGAACCACCTATTGTTCAATTAGAGTTTTTTAACCAATCTCGTGCACCCAATTGGTGTGTTTGTATCATTGGATTAACGTTTTGGCTATTTTCATCCTCCCTAGGCTTATTCTACTCTGTTTAGGGTTTTCAAACAATCTTGTGGCATCCAATAAGTTCATTTTTGTCATTGGACAGACATTTAGGTCATTTTCGTATTCCCTAGGCGTATTCTAGTCCAATTATGGTTTTTATCCAATCTTTTGCATGCAATAGGTGTGTTTGTGTCATTGGCTTAACACATAGGTCTCTTTCTTCCTCCCTTCGCATAATCTAGTCCAATTAAGGATTTTAAACCAATCTTTTGCATCCATAAGGTGCATTTGTGTCATTGGATTAAAATTGAGATCATTTTCGTTCTCCCTAGGCTTATTTTAGTCCAGTTAGGATTTTTAACCAATCTTGTGCATCCAATAAGTTCATTTATGTCATTGGATTGACATTTAGGTCATTTTAGTCCTCCTTAGTCTTATTGTAGTCCAATTAGGTTTTTAACAATTCTTGTTTATCCAAAAGGTGTGTTTGTGTCATTGGATTAAAATTTAGGTAATTCTCATCCTCGCTACGCTTTGTTCTAGTGCAATTGGGGTTTTCGTCCAATCTTGTGCGTACAATAGGTGTGTTTGTGTCATTGGATTTACATTTAGGTCATTTTCGTCGTCCTTAGGCTTATTCTAGTCCAATTAGAGTTTTAAACCAATCTTGTGCATCCAATAGGTGTCTTTGTGTCATTGGATTACCGTTTAGGTCATTTTCAACCACCCTAGGCTTATTCTTTTCCAATTAGGGTTATCAACCAATCTTGTGTAAACCAATAAGTTTATTTGTGTCATTGGATTAAGATTTGACTCATTTTCGTCCTCCCTAGGCTTATTCTACTCCATTTAGGGTTTTTAGCCAATCTTGTGCATCCAATAGGTGTCTTTGTGACATTGGATTAATATTTAAGTATTTTTCATCCTCCCTAGGCTTATTCTAATCTGTTTAGGGTTTTCAAACAATCTCGTGGATCCAATAAGTTCATTTTTTTCATTGGACTGACATTTAGGTCATTTTCGTTTTCCCTAGGCGTATTCTAGTCCAATTAGGGTTTTTATCCAATCTTGTGCATCCAATAGGTGTGTTTCTGTCATTGGCTTAACACATAGGTCTCTTTTTTCCTCCCTTTGCATAATCTAGTCCAATTAAGGTTTTTAACCAATCTTTTGGATCCAAAAGGTGCGTTTGGGTCATTGGATTAACATTTAGATCATTTTCGTTCTCCATAGGCTTATTCTAGTCCAGTTAGGATTTTTAACCAATCTTGTGCATCCAATAAGTGTGTTTCTGTCAATGGATTACCATTTACAACATTTTCGTCCTCCCAAGACATATTGTAGTCCAATTAGGGTTTTTAACCAATTTTGTGCATCCAATACGTGTGTTTGTGTCATTGGAATAACATTTAGGTCATTATCGTCCTCCTTAGGCTTATTCTACTCCAATAAGTTTTTAACCAATCTTGTGCATCAAATAAGTTCATTTGTGTAATTGGATTGACATTTAGATCATTTTTGCCCTCCCTAAGCATTTTCTTGTCCAATTAGGTTTTTGACCTATCTTGTTCATCCAATAGGTGTGTTTGTGTCATTGGATTAACATTTAGGTCATTTATATCCTCCCTAGCATTGTTCTAGTGCAATTGGGGTTTTCATCCAATCTTGTGCTTACAGTATAAGCGTTTGTGTCATTGGAGTTACATTTAGGTCAATTTTGTCCTCCCGAGGCGTATTCTAGTTCAATTAGGATTTTTAACCAATCTCGTTCATCCAATAAGTGTGTTTGTGTTGTTAGATTAACATTTAGGTCATTTAGTGTTTAAACCAATCTTGTTCATCCATAAGTTCATTTGTTTCGTTGGATACATTTAGGTCATTAGATTAAAATTTAGGTAATTTTTGTCCTCCCTAGGCTTATTCTAGCCCAATTAGGGGTTTCAACAAATCTTGTGCATCCAATAGGCGTGTTTGTGACATTGGAGTAACATTTAGGTCAATTTCGTCCTACTTAAGCTTATTCAAGTCCATTTAGGGTTTTTAACCACTCTTGTTCATCCAATAAGTTAATTTGTTTCATTGGATTACCATTTAGGTCATTTTCGTCCTCCATAGGCTTAATCTAGTCTAATTATGATTTTTAACCAATCTTGTGCATCCAATTGGTGCGTTTGTGTCAATGGAATAACGTTTAGGTTATTTTCGTCCTCCCTAGGTTCATTCTAGCCCAATTAGGGGTTTTAACCAATCTTGTGCATCAAATAGGCGTGTTTTTGACATTGGATTAACATTTATGTCATTTTCGTCCTTCGTAGGCTTATTCAAGTCCATTTAGGGTTTTTGTCGAATCTTATGCATCTAGAAATTTCATCTGTGTCATTGGATTAAGATTTAGCTTATTTTTGTCCTCCCTTGGCTTATTGTAGTCCATTTAAGGTTATTAACCAATCTTGAGTATCCAATATGTTTATTTGTATCATTGGATTAACATTTTACTCATTTTCGTCCTCCCTAGGCATATTCTACACCATTTAGGGTTTTTAACAAATCTTGTGCATCAAAAAAGTTTATTTGTGTCACTGGGTTGACAATAAGGTCGTCCTCGTCCTCCATATGCTTATTGTAGTCCAGTTAGGGTTTTTAACCAATCTGGTTCATCCAATAGGTGTGTTTGTGTCATTGGATTAACATTTAGGTCTTTTCGTCCTCCCTCGGCTTATTCTAGTCCAATTAGGGTTTTTAACCAATCTTGTGAATTCAATACATGTGTTTGTGTCATTGGATTAACATTTAGGTCATTTTCATCCTCCCTAGGGATATTCTGGTCCAATTAGGGTTTTTAACAAATCTTGTGCATCCAATATGTGTGTGTATGATATTGGATTAAAATTTAGGACATTTTCGTCCTCCCTAGGCTTAATCTAGTCCAATTATGGTTTTTAACCAATCTTCTGCATCCAATATCTGTGTGTTATGTCATTGGATTAACATTTAGGTCATTTTCGTCCTCCCTATGCTTAACCTAGTCCAATTGTGGTTTGTAACAAATCTTGCGCGTCCAATATCGGTGTTTATGTCATTGGATTAACATTTAAGTCATTTTCTTCCTCCTTGGGTTTATTCTAGTCCAATTAGGGGTTTTAATTAATCTTGTGCATCCAATAGGTGTGTTTGTGTCATTTGATTAACACTTAGGTCATTTTCATTCTCGCTGGGCTTATTCTAGTGCATTTTGGGTTTTTAACCAATAAGTTCATTTGTGTCAATGGATTAACATTTAGGTCATTTTCATTCTCCGTAGGCTAATTCTAGCCCAATTAGGGTTTTTAACAATTCTTGTGCATCGAATAGATGTCTTGTGTCATTGGATTATCATTTAGGTCATTTTCGTCCTCAATAGGATTACTCTAGTCCATTTAGGGTTTTTAACCAATCTTGTGCATCCAATAAGTGTGTTTGTGTCATTGGATTAACATTTAGGTCATTTTCATCCTCCCTAGGAATATTCTGGTCCAATTAGGGTTTTTAACAAATCTTGTGCATCCAATATGTGTGTTTATGATATTGGATTAAAATTTAGGAAATTTTCGTCCTCCTAGGCTTAATCTAGTCCAATTATGGTTTTTAACCAATCTTC
>PGWS01037205.1:0-25191 GCA_002896235.1 Cicer reticulatum | reverse complement strand
GTCCATTTTGTTTGGATCGTACTGATAATCGCACCGCAAAACTTTCTTCCAGATAAATCGAGGACCGGGACTACCCTATAGGAATTCTTCTCCTAAATATATAACAGTATATTGTGTGTGATTTCCATGTCAAAATTTTAAACACTAGCCTCGAAGTCTGGTTCGAAATTACGAAATTTCAGTCCATTTTTGTCAGGTGATACGAAAATGCTCAAAAGAGACCGAAGGTGACAATTGAGGACAGGAGACGCTTATGGAATAGTCATTCTACTAAATTTATATAACTGAGTTTTGGGTTCGCCTCAATGAGATTTCAAAACTCTAACAATTGTCTTGTTCGAAAAACTGATTTCGGTCCATTTTTGTCGGGGAGGTGACGAAAAATGCCCCGATAAAAGTCTAAATGAAATCGAGGACCCTGAGACCCTTATAGTTTAGCATTCTTCTCTCCAAAATTATTACTGTGCCGGTTGAGTTTTAAATTTTAGCGCCAGATTTCAAACACTTGCTCTCGTCTGGTCCGAAAATATAGATTTCGGTCCTTTTTTTTCCGAGGGTAAGAAAGTCGCCTGAAAAGACCAGATAAATCGAGGTCCAAGAGACCTGATAGGATTCTTCATCTAAATGTTAAAAAACAGTGATAACGGGATTATCCCGCGTCGATTTCAAAAACTAGCTATCGTCTTGTTCAAAAATATCGGATCTCAAGGTCCATCTTAGTCGGTTAGTAACGAAAATTGCCCGAAAAAGTCCAGATAAATCAAGGACCGGGGGACCCTTATAGCATTCTTCTTCTAAATTTATAATTGTGTTTCGTGTTCAGCATCAGATTTTAAACATTAACAATCGTCTTGTTCGAAAATATGGATTTTGGTCCATTTTAGTCTGATAATATGAATGTAGGCAGAAAAGTCCAGATGAAATCTAGGACCGGGAGACCCTTATATCATTCTTCTCCAAAATTTATAACTGTGTTTCGGGTTCCGCGTCAAATTTCAAACACAAGCCATAGTCTTTTTGGAAAATACGGATTTCAGTCCATTTTGTTTGGATCGTATGAAAATCGCCCGAAAAGTCCATATAAAATCGAGGACTGGGATACCCTATAGCATTCTTCTAATAAATATATAACAGTGTTTTGGATTCCATGTCGATTTTCAAACACTAGCCATCGTCTGGTCCGAAAATACGAATTTCAGTCCATTTTTGTCAGGTGATACGAAAATCTCCCAAAAAGACCAGGTGAAATCGAGGACCAGGAGATGCTTATAGAATTCTTCTACTAAATTTATAATTGAGTTTTGGGTTCTGCCTCAGATTTCAAACACTAACAAATGTCTTGTTCGAAAATACTGATTTCGGTCCATTTTTGTCGAAAGGTATGAAAAACGCCCAAAAAGCCCAAATGAAGTCGAGGACCCGGAGACCCTTATAGCATTCTTCTCCAAATTATTTCTGATAACTTTAAATTCAGATCGAGCGAAGGAAAGTATGCAAACACTTTGCTATCGAACTGATCCGAAAATATAAGATTTCGGTCCTTTTTTTCCCGAGGGGTAGAAAATCGCCTGAAAAGACCAGATAATATCGAGGTCCAAGAGACCCTTATCGCATTCTTCCATCCCTAGAAATTTAGAAATGTTTTTGCGCGAGAATTCTGTACTCGGATTTCAAACACCAGCCTGCATTGTTTTGGAGTTCAATATATAATATGAATGTTCTAGGGTCCATTTAAGTCGGCAGATAGACACAAAATCACTCAAACTATCTATAGCACTGGGCTATAAGATCAAGACGCCTCGCAAGACCTTATATCATTCTTCTCCTAAATATATAACAGTGTTTCGGATCCGGGTTAGATTCAAACACTAGCCATCGTCTGGTCCGAATATATAGATTTTAGTCCAGTTTTGTCGAGGGGTACAAAAATCGCCCGAAAAAGTCCAGATGAAATTGATGACCGGAGAGACCCTTATAGCATTCTTCTTCTAAATTTATAACGTCTGGGTTCTGTCAAAAACTACGGATCGTTCGGTCGAATAACGGATTTCGGTCCATTTTGGTCGGGTGGAACGAAAATCTCCTGAATAGTCCCAGATGAAATCGAGGACCGGGAGACTTTTTAGAATTCTTCTCCCAAATATATAACAGTGCTTTGGGGAGATTATCGTACCACCCAACATAATTGGACTGAAATTCGTATTTTTGAACAATTATATTTGCGGAGCCCGAAACACAATTATAAATTTAGGAGAAGAATGCTATTAGAGTCTCTTAGTCCCCGATTTCATCTGGACATTCCGGGTTATTTTCGTACCACCCGACTGAAATGGATCTAAATCGGTATTTTTGAACTAGACGATGGCTAGTGTTTGAAATCTGACGCAAAACCAGAACACACTGTTTTATATTTAGGAGAAGAATCTATAAGGGTCTCTCGATCCTCGATTTCATCTGGACTTTTCGGCAAATTTTCGTACCACTCGACAAAAATGGACCAAAATCTGTATTTTCAAAACCAGACGATGGCTAGTGTTTGAAATCTCAAGCGGAACCTGAAACACTGTTATATTTTAGGAGAGGAATGTGAAAAGGGTCTCTCGGGTTCTCGATTTCATCTGGACTTTTCGTGCGATTTTCATACGACCCTCTACAAAAATGACAAAAATCTGTATTTTCGAACTAGACGATGGCTAGTGTTTGAAATCTGATATGGAACTTGAAACACTGTTATATATTTAGGAAAAGAATTCTATATGGCTCTCCCGGTCCTCGATTTCATCTGGACTATTTGGGCAATTTTTGTACCACCCGACAAAAACGGACCGAAATCCGTATTTTCGAACAAGATGATGGATAGTGATTGAAATCTGACGCGGAAAATGAAACACAGTTATATATTTAGGAGAATAATTCTATATGGCTCTCCTGGTCCACGATTTCATCTGGATATTTCGGGCAATTTTTGTACCACCTGATTCAAATGGATCGAAATCCTTATTTTCAAACAAGATGATGGCTAGTGTTTGAAATCTGACTCGAAAATCGAAACACTGTTATAAATTTAAGAAGAAGAATACTATAAGGGACTCTCGGTCCTCGATTTCATCTGAAATTTTCGGGCGAGTTTCGTACCCCTCGACAAAAATGGATCAAAATCTGTATTTTCAAACCATACGATGGCTAGTGTTTGAAAGTTGATGCAGAACCGAAACACTATTATAAATTTAGGGGAAGAATGTTAAAAGGGTCTCTCGGTCCTCGATTTTCATCTAGACTTTTCGTGCGATTTTCGAATCACCCGACAAAAATGAACTGAAATCCGTTTTTTTGAACCAAACTATGGTTAGTATTTTAAAATCTGATGCGGAATCTGAAATACTATTATAAATTTAGGAGAAGAATACAATAAGGGTATCCTGGTCTTCAATTTCATTTGTACTTTTCGGGCGCTTTTCATGTCACCCGAGAAAAATGGACCGAAATGTGTATTTTCGGACTAGACGATAGCTTGTATTTGAAATGTGATGCGGAACCCAAAACAAAGTTATAAATTTAGGAGAAGAATGCAATAAGAGTCTCCTGGTCCTCGATTTCATCTGGACATTTTGGGAGATTTTCGTACCACCTGACTAAAATGGATCGATATCCGTATTTTTGAACAAGATGATGGCTAGTATTTAAAATCTAACGCAGACCTCGAAACACAGTTATAAATTTAAAAGAAGAATGCTATAAGGGTCACACAATCCTCGATTTCATATGGACTTTTTGGGTGATTTTCATACCACCCGACAAAAAATGGATTGAAAATTCGTATTTTTGAACAAGATGATGGCTAATGTTTGAAATCTTATTGGATCACGAAACACATTATAAATTTAGAAGAAGAATGATATAAGAGACATGGTCCTCGATTTCATATGGACATTTCAGGCGATTTTCGTACCACCGACTAAAATGGACCGAAATCCGTATTTTCGAACAAAACGATGGCTAGTGTTTGAAATCTGACGCGGAAACCGAAATACAATCATAAATTTAGAAGAAGAATGCTATAAGGTCTCTCGGTCATCGATTTCAGTTGGACTTTTTGGGTGATTTTCGTACCCCTTGAAAAAAAAATGACCAAAATCTGTATTATCGGACTAGACAATTACTAGTGTTTGAAATCTGATGCGGAATCCAAAACACTGTTATATATTAAGGAGAAGAATGATATAAGGGTCGCTCTGTCCTCCATTTCATCTGGACTTTTCGGTCGATTTTCATACTACCTGAAAAAAATGGATCGATACACGTATTTTCGAAAAAGATAATGGCTAGTGATTGAAATCTGATGTGGAACCCGAAACACAGTTATAAATATAGAAGAAGAATCCTATCAGGGTCTCAAAGTCCTCGATTTCATCTGAACTTTTTGGGCGATTTTCTTACCCCTCGAAAAAAATGGACTAAAATCTATTATTCGGACCAAATGATGGCTAGTGTTTGAAATCTGATGCGGAATCTGAAATACTCTTATAAATATAGGAGAAGAATTTTGTAAGGGTCTTTCGGTCCTCTATTTCATCTGGACTTTTCAGGGGATGTTCGTACCACCCGACAAAAATGGACCGAAATCCGTATTTTCGGACCAAACGATGGCTAGTGTTTGAAATATGACGTGGAACCCGAAGCACAATTATAAATTTTGGAGAAGAATGCTACTAGGGCTTCCAGGTCCTAAATTTTGAGCGATTTTCGTACCACAAGACTAAAATGGACTGAAATTTGTATTTTCGAACAAAACAATGGTTAGTGTTTAAAATTTGGCACGGAACTCGTAACATAGTTATAAATTTTGGAGAAGAATGCTATAAGGGTCTCCCAGTCTTCGATTTCATCTAGACTTTTCGGGGGATTTTCATACCACCTAACTAAAATGGACTGAAATTCGTATTTTTGAACAAGACTATGGCTAGTGTTTGAAATCTGACGCAGAACGTGAAATACAGTAATAAATTTAGAAGAAGAATGCTATAAGGGTCTCCCTATCCTCGATTTCATCTGGACTTTTTGGGAGATTTTCGTACCACCCAACAAAAATGGACCGAAATTCATATTTTTGGACCAGACGATGGCTAATGTTTAAAATCGGGCGTGTGGCCCGAAAAATAGTTATAAATTTTGGAGAAGAATGCTACAAGGGTCTCCTGGTCCTCGATTTCAATTGGACTTTTCGGGCGATATTCATACCACCTGACTAAAATGGACCGAAAGCCGTATTTTTAAACAAGACGATTGCTAGTGTTTGAATTCAGACACAGAAACTAAAACACAGTTTTAAATTTTGGAGAAGAATGCTATAAGGGTCTCCCGGTCCTCGATTTTATCTGGACTTTTCAGTCGATTTTCGTACCAATCGACAAAAATATGCCGAAATCTGTATTTTCAGACCAGACGATGGCTAGTGTTTGAATTTTGACGCGGAACCCGAACCACATTTATAAATTTTGGAGAAGAATGTAATAAGGGTGTCCCGGTCCTCGATTTCATCTAGACTTTTCGAGAGATTTTTGTATCACCCGACAAAAATTGACCAAAATCCGTATTTTCTTACAAGACGATGTTTAGTGTTTGAAATCTGATGCAAAACACGAAACACAATTATAAATTTTCGACAAGAATGCTATAAGGGTATCCTGGTCCTCGATTTCATCTTGTCTTTGCGGGCAATTTTTGTACCACCCGACAAAAATAGACCGAAAATCGTATTTTTGGACCAGACGATTGCTAGTGTGTGAAATACTGGACCAGACGATTTCATGTAGACTTTTCTGGCGATTTTCTTACCACCCGACTAAAAAGGACCAAAATCCGTATTTTTGAACAAGACGATAGCTAGTGTTTCAAAACTAACGTGGAACCCGCAACACAAATATAAATTTAGAACAAAAATTCTTTAATGGTCTCTCGGTCCTCGATTTCATTTGGACTTTTCGAGCGATGACTAGTGTTTGAAATCTGGCGCGTAACCTGAAACATAGTTATAAGTTTTGGAGAAGAATGCTATAAGAGACTCTCAATCCTTTATTTCATCGGGACTTTTCAGGAGATTTTGGTACCACCCGACAAAAATGGACCGAAATCGGGTGGTACGAAAAATCCCCAATTTCATCTAGACTTTTTCAGGCTATTTTCGTACACCTGAACAAAAATGGAACGAAATTCGTATTTTAGACCAAATGATGGCTAATGTTCAAAATATGAACCGAAACACAATTATAAATTTAAGAGAAGAATGCTTTTAATTATTACATTATTTGACAACTCTATTTTATTAAATGTTATTATTATATTCGTTTTATAGTTTTACTACATAAAGAAGACAATAATAACATTTAATAAAATAGAGTTGTCAAATAAAGTAATAATTACATATTTATTTGACAACTTTGTTTTATAATTTTACAACTTAATTTTGTTATATGTTATTATTATTTTCGTTATTTAGTACAACTACAAAACGAAGATAATAATAACATATAATAAAAATAGAGATGTCAAATAAATATGTAATTATTAATATATTTGATAATTCTGTTTTATTATATATTATTATTATTATCTTCTTTTTAAGGTTTGACAGCATAACAAACATAGTAATATCATTTAATAAAATAGAGTTGTCAAATAAATAAGTAATTATTACTTTATTTGACATCTCTATTTTTTTTATATGTTATTATTATATATTGTTATAAAGTAAAACCATAAAACGAAGATAATAATAACATAAATTAAATTAGAGTTATCAAATTAAGTAATAATTACATATTTATTTGACAACTCTATTTTATTATATGTTACGGATTTTAGTCCATTTTATTTGGGTGGTACGAAAATCGCCCAAAAAGTCCAGATGATAATGAGGAGCGGGAGAGACTTTTAGCATGTTTCTCCTAAATTTATAATTGTGTTTCGGGTTAGATTTCAAACACTAGCCATCGTCTATTCTGAAAATACAAATTTTAGTCCATTTTTGTGAGGTGGTACGAAAATAGCCGAAAAGTCCAGATGAAATCGAGGACCAAAAGACCCTAATAGCATTTTTCTCCTAAATTTGTAACTGTGTGTCGAGCTCGGCGTCATATTTCAAACACTAGCCGTCGTTTGAACCAAAAATACGATATTCAGTCCATTTTTGTTGTGAAGTACGAAAAATCGTCTGAGAAGTCCAAATGAGATCGAGGACTTAAGGACTCTTTTTGGAATTCTACTCCAAAATTAATAACTGCGTCAGATTTCAAACACTAGCCATGTTCTGGTCCAAAATTACAGATTTTTGTCCATTTTTGTCGAGCGGTACGATAATCTCCCAAGAAGTTCAAATGAAGTCGAGGTTCGGAAGATTCTTATAGAATTCTTCTCCTACAATTAAGATCGTGTTTCGGGTTCCGTGTCAGATTTCAAACACTAGCCATCGTCTGGTCCGAAAATACAGTTTTCGGTCCATTTTTGTTGTTTGGTACGATTTTCAAACCCTAGCAATCAGATTACAAACCCTAGCAATTAGATTTCAAACCCTAGCAATCAGAATTTCAAACCCTAGCAATCAGAATTTCAAACCCTAGCAATCAGATTTTGAACCCTAAAGACTCTTTTATTAAATAATATTTATTTGTTATTATTATTTTCGTTATTTAGTACAACTACAAAACGAAGATAATAATACCATATAATAAAACAGAGTTGTCAAATAAATATGTAATTATTACTTTATTTTACAACTGTATTTTATTATATGTTATTATTGTCTTCTTTATGTAGTAAAACTATAAAACGAATATAATAATAACATTTAATAAAATAGAATTGTCAAATAATGTTATAATTAAATAGCATTCTTCTCCTAAATTTATAATTGTGTTTTCGGTCATATTTTGAACATTAGCCATCATTTGGTCTAAAAATACGAATTTCGTTCCATTTTTGTCAGGTGGTACAAAAATTGCTTGAAAAGTCTAGATGAAATCGGGAATTTTCGTACCACCCAATTTTGGTCCATTTTTGTCTGGTGGTACGAAAATCGCCTGAAAAGTCCCAATGAAATCAACGACTAAGAGACTCTTTTAACATTCTTCCCTAAAATTTATAACTATGTTTCAGGTTCCGCGCCAGACTTCAAACACTATCCATCGTCTAGTCCGAAAATACAGATGTTGGTCCATTATCGTCGATGGGTACGAAAGTTGCTTGAAAAGTCCAAATGAAATCGAGGACCGGGAGACCATTATAGAATTCTTGTTCTAAATTTATAACTTAGTTTCGGGTTACGCGCCAGATTTCAAACACTTGCCATCGTGTAGTCCAAAAATACGATTTTCGGTCTATTTTGGTCGGGTGGTACCAAAATATCCCGAAAAGACAAGATGAAATCAAGGACCAGGAGACCCTTATAGCATTCTTCTCCTCCATTTATAACTCTATTTCGGGTTCTGCGTCAGATTTCAAACACTAACAATTGTTTGGTCTGAAACTACGGACTTTGGTCCATTTTTGTTTGGTTGTACGAAAATCGCCTGAAAAGTCCAGATGAAATCGAGGACAGGGAGACCCTTATAGCATTCTTCTCCAAAATTTATACATGTGTCTCGGGTTTCGCGCCAGATTTCAAACACTAGCCATCGCCTGGTCAGAAAATACCAATTTTGGTCCTTTTTTGCCGAGGGGTACGAAAATCGCCCGAAAAGTCCATATGAAATCGAGGACCAAATGGCCCTTATAGAATTCTTCTTCTAAATTTATAATTGTTAATCGGTCCATTTTAGTCGGGTGGTACGAAAGTAACCCGAAAAGTCCATATGAAATCGAGGACCGGGAGACCATTATAGCATTCTTCTTCAAAATTTATAACTGTGTTTCCGGTTTCGCGTCAGACGTCAAACTTAGCCATCGTCTGGTATGAATATACGATTTTCGGTCTATTTTTGTCGTATGGTACAAAAATTGCCCGAAAAGACCAGATGAAATCGAGGACCAGGAAACCCTTATAGCATTCTTCTACAAAAATTAATATTGTGTTTCTGGTTCCACATCAGAATTCAAACACTACCCATCGGTAGATTTTTGTCTGGTGATACAAAACTCGCTGAAAAATCTAGATGAAATCGAGGACCAGGAGACCCTTATAGCATTCTTCTCCTAAATTTTATAACTGTGTTTCGGGTTCTTTGCTTATATTTCAAACACTAACCATCATTTGGTCCGAAACTACGTTCTATGGTCCATTTTTGTTGGGTGGTACAAAAATTGCCCAAAAAGTCAAGATGAAATCGAGTACCGGGAGACCCTTATAGAAGCATTCTTCTCCAAAATTTATAACTGTGTTTCGGGTTCTGCACCAGATCTCAAACACTAGCCATCGTCTGGTCTGAAAATATTGATTTTGGTGCTTTTTAGTCGAGGGGTACGAAAATCACCCGAAACGTCCAGATAAAATCGAAGACTGAGAGTCCCTTATATCATTTTTCGTCTAATTTATACTTTTCTTTCGGTTTCCTCGACATATTTTATACACTAGCAATCGTCTTGTTCGAAAATACGGATTTCGGTCCATTTAAGTCGGGTGGTACGAAAATAGCTCGAAAAGTCCCGGTGAAATCGAGTACCAAGAGACCCTTATACCATTCTTTTCTAAAATTTATAACTATGTTTCTGGTTCCGCGACGGATTTCAGCCATTAGCCATTGTCTGGTCGAAAATCTAGATGTTGGTCTATTTTTGTCGAGGGGTACGAAAATCGCCCGAAAAGACCAAATTAAATCGAGGACCGCGAGATCACTATAGCATTCTTCCCCAAAATTTATAACTTTGTTTCGGGTTCCTCGCCAGATTTCAAACACTAGCCATCGTCTTGTAAGAAAATAGCCCGAAAAGTCTACATGAAATCAAGGACCATGAGACTCTTATAGCATTATTCTCCTAAATTAATAAATGTGATTCGGTTTCCGCGTAATATTTCAAACACTATCCATTGCTTGTTCGAAAATACGAATTTCGGTCCATTTTTGTCATGTGTACGAGAGACCTTTATAACATTCTTCTCCAAAATTTAAAACTGTGTTTCGGGTTGCATGTCAGATTCCAAAGACAAACCATCGTTCTGTTTGAAAATACAGATTTTGGTCCATTTTAGTCGGGTGGTACGAAAATCGTCCATAAAATCCAGATGAAATCGAGGACCTGAAGACCTTATAGCATTCTTCTGCAAAATTTATAATTGTGTTTCAGGTTACACGTCAAATTTCAAACACTGGCCATAATCTTGTTCGAAGATACGAATTTAGGTCTATTTTAGTCAAGTGGTATGAAAATCGCCCTAAAATTCCAAATGAAATCGAGGACCGAGAGACCCTTATAGCATTCTTCTCCATAAATTTTAACTGTGTTTCGGGTTTTGGGCCAGATTTCAAACACTAACTATCGTTTTGTTCGAAAATACGAATTTCGGTACATTTTATTTAGGAGGTACGAAAATCGAACGAAAAGTATAGATGAAATCGAGGACTGGGAGACCCTTATATCATTCTTCTCCAAAATTTATAACTGTGTTTCGGGTTCCATGTCAAAATTCAAACACTAGCCATCGTCTGGTCTGGAAATACAGATTTTGGCATATATTTGTCGATGGTAAATTTATAAATGTGATCGGTTTCCCGAAAACTCTAGATGAAATCAAGGATCAGGAGACCCTTATAGATTCTTCTCAAAATTTAAAACTATGTTTCGGTTTCTGCGTCAGATTTCAAACACTTTCCATTGTCTTGTTCAAAATACGGATTTTGGTCCATTTTTGTCGGGTGGTACAAAAATCGCCCCAAAAGACCAGATGAAATCGAGGACCGAACGACCCTTATAGCATTCTTCTCCAAAAAGATTAACTGTGTTTCGAGGTTCTGCCCTCAAATTTCAAGCACTAGCCATAGTCTGTTCCGAAAAATACGAATTTCGGTCTATTTTGGTCGGATGTTACGAAAATTGCCATAAAATCCAGATCAAATCGAGGACCTGGAGACCCTTATAGCATTCTTCTCCAAAATTTATAACTGTGTTTCGGGTTCCATGTCAGATTTCAAATCCTAGCCATTGTCTGGTCCGAAAAATACGACTTTCTGTCACTTTGGTCGTGTGGTACGAACATTGCCCGAAAAGTCCAGATGAAATCGAGGACCGTGAGACCCTTATATCATTCTTCTCCAAAATATATAATTGTGTTTCAGGTTCCGCGTAAAAATACAAACACAAGTCCATCGTCTTTTTCAAAAATACGGATTTCGGTCCATTTTAACGACAATCGCCCGAAAAAGTCCATATGAAATCGAGGACCAGGAGAACCTTAAAGCACTATTCTCCTAAATTCATAAATGTGTTTTAGATTCCATATAATACCACTAGTTTTGATACAAAAAGTCCTGATAATATCTTCACAACGTCAGAATTCAAACACTAACCATCGTCTTGTTCGAAAATACAAATTTCTTTCAAGTTTTGTCTGGTGGTACGAAAATCACCGAAAAGTCCAGATGAAATCGAGACCGGGAATCCATTATAGCATTCTTCTTCTTAGCCATCGTCTGATGAGAAAATACAGATATTGGTCCATTTTTGTCGAGGGGTACGAAAATCGCCCGAAAAGTCATGATGAAATCGATGACTGTGCGACCCTTATAGCATTCTTTCGTCTAAATTTAATAAATGTGTTACGGGTTCCACGTCAGATTTCAAAACACTATTCATCATCTTGTTTCGAAATACGTATATCGGTCCATTTTAGTCGGGTGGTACGATAATTGCCCTAAAAGTCCAAATGAAATCGAGGACCGGGAGACCATTATAGCATTCTTCTCCAAAAATTTATAATTGTGTTTTGGGTTTCCGCGTCAAATTTGGAACACTAGCCATCGTCTCGTCTGAAAATACAGATTTTACTCCATTTTTGTTGGGTTGTACGAAAATCGCCCTAAAATTCCAAATGAAATCGATGACCGAGAGACCCTTATACAAAACATTCTTCTCCTAAATAGATTTTAACAGTGTTTTTGGGTTTAAAAATACGGATTTTGGTCAATTTTAATCGTGAGGTAGAAAAATCGCCCGAAAAGTCCAGATGAAATCGAGGATTGAGCGAGCCTTATATCATTCTTATCATTAATATATAACAGTGTTTTGGGTTCCGCATTAGATTTCAAACACTTGCAACCGTCAGGTTTAAAAATACAAATTTTGGTCAATTTTTGGCGAGGAGTATGAAAATCCCCCAAATAGAATTTTTGACCTGGAGACCCTTATAGAATTCTTCTTCTAAATTTATAACTGTGTTTCGGTTTCCGCGTCAGATTTCAAACACTAGCCATCGTCTTGTTCGAAAATACGAATTTCGGAATCGCCTGAAATATCCAAATGAAATCGAGGACCATGAGTCTCTTATAGCATTCTTCTCCTAAATTTATAACTGTGTTTCGGGTTCCGAGTCAGATTTCAAACACTAACCATCGTCTTGTTCGAAAATACAGATTTCTTTCAATTTTTGTCTGGTGGTACGAAAATCGCCCGAAAAGTCCAGATGAAATCGAGACCGGGAATCCATTATAGCATTCTTCTCCTAAATTTATAACAATATTTCAAGTTTCGTGTCAAATTTCAAACACAAGCCCTCTTCTGCTCTGAAAATACAAATTACGGTCCATTTATGTTAGGTGTTACGAAAATCGATCCAAAAGTACAAATGAAATCGAGGACCGGGAAACCCTTATAGCATTCTTCTTCGTAATATATAACCGTGTTTCGGGTTCGGTGTCAGATTTCAAACACTAGCCATCGTCTAGTCCGGAAATACATATTTTTGTCAATTTTTTGTTGAGGAGTATGAAACTCGCCCGAGATACCCTTATACATTTTTCTTCTAAATTTAAAACCTTGTTTCGGGTTACGCAGAAGATTTCAAACACTAGCCATCGTCTTTTTCAAAAATATGGATTTCCGTCCCACTTAGTCGGGTGGTTCAAAAATTGCCCGAAATGTCTAGATGAAATCGAGGACCAGGAGACTCTTATAACATTCTTCACCAAAATTTATAACTGTGTTTCTGGTTCCGCGTAAGATTTTAAACACTATCCATCGTCTTGTTCGAAGATATGGATTTCGGTCCATTTTTGTCGCATGGTACAAAAATCGCCCAAAAAGTCTAGATGAAATCGAGGACCTTGAGACCGTTATTGCATTATTCTCCTATATATATAACAGCTTTTCAGGTACCGTGCAGATTTAAAACATTAGCCATCGTCTGATCAAAAAATACAAATATTGGTCCATTTTTGTCGAGGGGTACAAAAATCGCCCGAAAAGTCAGGATGAAATCGATGACTGTGAGACCCTTATAGCATTCTTTGCTAAATTTATAAATGTGTTACGGGTTCCACGTCAGATTTCAAACACTATTCATCATCTTAGTCGAAAATATGTATATCGGTCCATTTTAGTCGGGTGGCACGAAAATTGCACTAAAAGTCCAAATGAAATCGAGGACCGGGAGACCATTATAGCATTCTCTCCAAAATTTATAACTGTGTTTTGGTTTCCGCATCAAATTGGGAACACTAGCCCTCGTTTTGTCTAAAAATACAGATTTTAGTCCATTTTTGTCGGGTTGTACAAAAATCGCCCTAAAAGACTATATGAAATCGATGACTGAGAGACCCTTACAACATTCTTCTCCTAAATATATAACAGTGTTTTGGTTTCAAAAATACGGATTTTGGTCAATTTTAATCGTGTGGTACAAAAATCGCCTGAAAAGTCAAGATGAAATCGTCTGGT
This sequence comes from Cicer reticulatum, assembly GCA_002896235.1. NCBI lineage: Eukaryota > Viridiplantae > Streptophyta > Magnoliopsida > Fabales > Fabaceae > Cicer > Cicer reticulatum. The sequence goes on along the minus strand of PGWS01037205.1, from coordinate 11,331 downwards.
CTGAAAGTACAGATTTCTGTCAATTTTTCTCGGGTGGTACGAAAATCGCTCGAAAATTCCAAATGAAATCCAGCACCAGGAACCCTTATTGCATTCTTCTCCTAAATTTATAATTGTATTTCGGGTGTCGCATCAGATTTAAAAAACTAACCATCGTCTGGTTCGATAAAATGGATTTCGGTCGATTTTTGTCGGATGGTACGAAAATCGCTTGAAAATTCTAGATAAAATCGAGGACCGAGAGACCCTTTTAACATTCTTCTCATAAATATATAATAGTGTTTCAGGTTCCGCGTTAGATTTCAAACACTAGCCATTGTCTGATTTGAAAATACAGATTTTGGTCCATTTTTTTCGAGGGGTAAGAAACTCGCCCGAAAAGTTCAAATGAAATCGAGGACCTATAGTTCCTTATAGGATTCTTCTTTTAATTTATAATTGTGTTTCGGTTTCCGGATTTGATTTCAAACACTATCCATCGTCTTGTTCGAAAATACGGATTTTGGTCCATTTTTGTCAAGTAGTACAAAAATCGCCGAATAGTCGAGATGAAATCGAGGACCGAGAGACCCTTATAGAATTATTCTCCTAAATATGTAACAGCGTTTCAGGTGCCGTATCAGATTTCAAACACTAGCCATTGTCTGGTCCGAAAATACAGATTTTGGTCCACTTTTGTAGAGGGATACAAAATCTCCCAAATATTCTAGATGAAATCGAGGACCGACAGACCCTTATAGCATTGTTCTTCTAAATTTGTAACTGTGTTTCGGTTTTCGTGCAGATTTCAAACACTAGCCATCATTTTGTTCAAAAACCCGAATATCAGTCCATTTTAGTCGGGTGGTACAAAAATCTCCCGAAATGTCCAGATGAAATCGAGGAACAGGAGACTCTTATAGAATTCTTCTCCTAAATTTATAACTATGTTTCAGGTTTCGCGTCAGTTTTCAAACACTATCCATCGTCTTGTTCGAAAATACGGATTTCGGTCCATTTTTGTCGAGTGGTACAAAAATCTCCCACAAAGTCCAGATGAAATCGACGACTGAGAGACCCTTATTTGCATTTTTCTTCTAAATTTATAATTGCGTTTCGGTTTCCGTGTAGATTTTAAACAATAGCCATCATCTTGTTTGAAAATACGGATATCTGTCCATTTTAGTCGGGTGGTACGTAAATCGCCCGAAATGTCCAGATGAAATTGAGGACTTGGAGACTCTTATAGCATTTTTCTCCTAAATTCATAAATGTGTTTCGGGTTGCGCGTCAGTTTTCATGCATTATCCATCGTCTTGTTCGAAAATACGGATTTCGGTCCATTTTTGCCGGGTGGTACTAAAATCGCCCCAGAAGTCCAGATGAAATCGTGAATCGAGAGACCCTTATAACATTCTTCTTCTAAATTTATAATTGTGTTTCGGTTTCCACGTCAGATTTCAAACAATAGCCATCATCTTGTTCGAAAATACGGATATCGGTCCATTTTAGTCGGGTGGTAAGAAAATTGCCAGAAATGTCCAGATGAAATCGAGGACCAGGAAACTCTTAAAGCATTCTTCTCCGAAATTTATAACTGTGTTTCGGCTTCTGCGTAAGTTTTCAAACACTATCCATCGTCTTGTTCGAAAATACGAATTTGAGTCCATTTTTGTTGTGTGGTACGAAAATCGCACGAAAACTCTAGATAAAATCAAGGACTGAGCGACCTTTATATTATTTTTCTCCTTAATATATAACATTGTTTCGGATTTCGCGTCAGATTTTTAAACACTAGCTATCGTCTTGTCCGAAAATATAGATTTGTCAATTTTTGTCGAGGGATATGAAAATCGCCTAAAAAGCCCATGTGAAATCGAGGATCGAGAGTCCCTTATAGCATCCTACTTCTACATTTATAATTGTGTTTCGAGTTCTACATCAGATTTCAAATACTAGCCATCGTCTTGTTCGAAAATATAGATATCGGTCCATTTTAGTCGGGTGGTATGAAAATCTCCATAAATGTCCTAATGAAATCAAGGACCTAGAGACTCTTATAGCATTCTTCTCGTTAATTTATAACTGTGTTTCGGGTTCCGTATCACATTTCTAATACAAGCCATCGTTTGGTCTGAAAATACAGATTTCAGTCCATTTATGTTTAGCGGTACGAAAATCGCCCGAAAAAGTCCAAATGAAATTCGAGGACCGGGAAACCCTTATTCCATTCTTTCCTAAATATATAACAGTATTTCGGGTTTAGCGTCAGATTTAAAAAATTGACCATCGTCTGGTTCAAAAAAATAAATTTCGGTCTATTTCGGTCTAAATTTCAGTCTAGATGAAATCAAGGACCGAGAGACCCTTTTAACATTCTTCTTCTAAATATATAACTGTTTTTCAGGTTCCGCGTCAGATTTGAATAACTAGCCCTCGTTAGATTTGAAAATATAGATTTTTGTCCATTTTTGTCGAGGGGTAAGAAACTTTCCCGAAAAGTACAGATGAAATCGAGAACCCAAAGTCTTTTATAGCATTCTTCTTCTATATTTATAATTGTGTTTCGGTTTCCGCATCAGATTTCAGAAACTACCCATCACCTTATTCGAAAATACGGATTTTAATTCATTTTAGTCGGGTGGTACAAAAATCGCCCGAAATGTCCAGATGAAATCGAGTACCAAGAAACTCATATAGCATTCTTCTCCTAAATTTATAAATGTGTTTCGGGTTCTGTGTCAGATTTCAAACACTATCCATCGTCTTGTTCGAAAATACGGATTCGATCCATTTTTGTCGAGCGGTACAAAAATCGGTCGAATAGTCCAGATGAAATCGAGGACCAGGAGACTCTTATAGAATTGTTCTCCTAATTATATAACAGTGTTTCGAGTTCCACCTAAGATTTTAAACACTAGCCATCGTCTAGTCCGAAAATACAGATTTTGATCCATTTTTTTAGGGATACAAAAATCGCCCGAAAATTCAACATGAAATCGAGCACCGAGAGACCCTTGTAGCATTCTTCTTTTAAATTTGTAACTGTGTCTTGGGTTTGGCGTCAGAATTCAAACACTAGCCATCGTATGTTCCAAAAATATAGATTTTGGTCAATTTTTGTAGAGGTATACGGAAATCGCCCGAAAAGTCCAGATGGATAGTGTTTGAAATCGATCGATTTCATCTGGACTTTTAGGGCAATTTTTGTACCACCCGACAAAAAATGACTGAAATCCCTATTTTCGAACAAGACAATGGATAGTGTTTGAAATCTGATGTCGAACCCGAAACATAGTTATAAATTTAGGAGAAGAATGTTATAAGAGTCTCTTGGTCTTCGATTTCATTTGGACATTTCAAGCAATTTTTGTACCACCCGACTAAAATGGATTGAAAATCGTATTTTCGAACAAGATAATGGCTAGTGTTTGAAATTTGACCCAGAAACCGAAACACAGTTATAATTTAAAAGAAGAATGTTATAAGGGACCCTCGGTCCTCGATTTCATCTAAACTTTTCAGGAGAGTTTCATACCCCTCGAAAAAAATGGACCAAAATATTTATTTTCAAACCAGACGTTGGCTAGTGTTTGAAATCTGACTAGGAAACCGAAACACAGTTATAATTTTTGAGAAGAATGCTATAAGTGTCACTCGGTCCTTGATTTCATTTGGACTTTTCGGGCGATTTTCATACCACCAAACAAAAATATACCGAAATCTGTATTTTCGAACTTGACGATTGCTAGTGTTTTAAATTTGACGCGGAAGCCGGAACACTGTTATATATTAAGGTGAAGAATGATATAAGGGTCGCCCGGTCCTCAATTTCATCTAGACCTTTCGGGCAATTTTCGCACCACACGACTAAAATGGATCGAAATTCGTATTTTCGAACAAGACCATGTCTAGTGTTTGAAATCTGACGCGAAAACTGAAACGCAATTGTAAATTTAGGAGAAAAATGCTATAAGAGTCTTCTAGTCCTCGATTTCATCTAGACATTTAGGGCAATTTTCGTGCCACTCGACTAAAATAGACCGATATACGTATTTTCGAACAAGATGATGGCTAGTGTTTGAAATCTGACGCGGAACTTAAAAAACACATTTATAAATTTAGAAGAAGAATGTTATAAGGGTCTCTCGGTCCTCAATTTTATCTGGAATTTTCTGGCCATTTCGTACCCCTCAATAAAAATGGACCAATATCTGTAATTTCTTACCAGACGATGGCTAGTGTTTAAAATCTGGCGCGGAACCTGAAACACTGTTATATATTTAGGAGAAGAATGCTATAAGGGTCTCCCGGTCCTCGATTTCATTCAAACTTTTTGGGCGATTTTCGTACAATACGACAAAAATGGACCGAAATCCATATTTTCAAACAAGAAGATGGATAGTATTTGAAATCTGACGCGAAACCCGAAATACAGTTAAAATTCAGGAGAATAATGTTATAAGAGTCTCTCGGTCCCCGATTTAATCTGGACTTTTCCGGTGATTTTCGTACCCCTCGATAAAAATGGACCAATATATGCATTTTCGGACCAGAAGAGGACTAGTGTTTGAAATTTGATGTGGAACCTGAAATACTGTTAAATATTTAGGAGAAGAATGCTATAAGGGTTTCCTGGTTCTCGATTTTCGTACCACTCGACTAAAATGGAAAGAAATCTATATTTTCGAACAAGACTATGACTAGTGTTTGAAATCTGATGTTGTGTAGCTTTTATCAGAACTTTTGTATCAAAACTAGTGGTATTATATGGAATCTGAAACATATTTATAAATTTAGGAGAAGAATTCTATAAGGGTCTCCTGGTCCTCGATTTCATCTGGTATTTTCAGGTGATTTTCGTACCACCCGACTAAAATGGACTGAAATTCATATTTTTGAACAAAACAATGGCTAGTGTTTGAAATCCGACACGGAACTTGGAACACAAATATAAATTTAGGAGAAGAATGCTATAAGGGTCTCTCGGACCTAGATTTCATCTAGACTTTTCAGGCAATTTTCTTACCCCTTGACAAAAAGGACCAAAATCTATATATTCAGACCAGACGACAAGAAATGTTTGAAATATGGCGCTGAATCTAAAAACCAGTAATAAATTTTGGAGAAGAATGCTATCAGGGTGTCCAGGTCCTCAATTTCATCTGGACTTTTCGGGTGATTTTCGTTCCACCCTACAAAAAATGGACCAAAATCTGTATTTTCGAACAAGTTAATTGCTAGTGTTTGAAATCTGATGCGGAACCCGAAATTGAATTATATATTTAGGAGAAGAAGTCTATAGTGGTCTCTCGCTCCTCGATTTCATCTGGACTTTTCGGGCGATTTTCGTACACCTCGACAATAATGGAACGAAATCTGTATTTTTGGACCAGGCGATGGCAAGTGTTTGATATCTGACGCGGAACCCGAAACGCTGTTATATATTTAGGAGAAGAATGCTTTAAGGATCTCCAGGAACTCGATTTCATCTGAACTTTTCGAGTGATTTTTGAGCCACCCGACTATAATTGACTGAAATCTGTATTTTCAAACAAGACGATGGCTCGTGTTTGTATTCTGACCCAGAACCCGTTCCACATTTATAAATTGAGATAAATAATGTTATAAGGGTCACTCGGACCTCGATTAAATCTGGACTTTTCGCGCAATATTCGTACCCTATCGAAAAAAATGGACCAAAATCTGTATTTTCATACTAGAGGATGGCTAGTGTTTGAAATCTGGCCCGAAATGAGAAACATTGTTATAATTTAGGAGAAGAAGCTATAAGGGTGACCTGGTCCCTCGATTTCATCTGGGACTTTTCCGGGCAATTTTCGTACAACTCGACAAAAATGGACCGAAATCCGTAATTTCCAACAAGACAAGGGCTAGTGTTTGAAATTTGACGCGAAACCCAAAACACGTTTATAAATTTTGTAGAAGAATGCTATAAGGGTCTCCCGGTCCTCGATTTCATAAGGACTTTTTAGGCGATTTTCGTACGTCCCGAAAAATATGGATCGAAATTCGTATTTTCGTATCAGACGATTCTTACTGTTTGAAATGTGATGCAGAACCCCAAACTCAGTTATAAATTTAGGAGAAGAATGCTACAAGAATCTTCTTCTCCTCGATTTCATATGGACTTTTCGGGCAATTTTCGCACCCCTCGACGATAATGGACAAAAATCTGTATTTTCGAACCATACGATAGCTAGTGTTTGTAATCTGCCGCAAAACCCGAAATACAGTTATAAATTTTGGAGAAGAATGCTATAAGGGTTTCCCGGTCATTCATTTCATCTGGACTTTTCCGGCGATTTTCATACCACCCGACAAAAATGGACCGAAGTCAGTATTTCCGAAACAGACGAGGGCTAGTGTTTGAAATTCGACACGGAACCCGAAACATAGTTATAAATTTTGGAGAAGAATGAATAAGGGTCTCTCGGTCCATGATTTGATCAAGACTTTTCGTGCAATTTTCATACCACTCGACAAAAAATGGACCGAAATCAGTATTTGCAGACCAGTCGATGGCTAGTGTTTGAAATATGACCCGAAATCTAAAACACTGTTATATATTTAGGAGAAGAATGACATAAGGGTCTCCGGGTCCTCGTTTTCATCTGGTAGTTTTGAGTGATTTTCGTACCACCCGACTAAAATGGACCGAAATTCGTATTTTTGAACAAAACAACGGCTAGTGTTTGAAATCCGACACGGAACTCGGAACATAGTTATAATTTTAGGAGAAGAATGTTATAAGGGTCTCTCGTTCCTCGATTTCATCTGAACTTTTCAGGCGATTTTAATACCCCTCGAAAAAAAAAGACCGAAATCTATATTTTCAGACCAGACGATGGCAAGTGTTTGAAATCTGGCGCGGAACCTAAAAGGGTCTCCCGGACCAAACAGGTATAAATTTAGGAGAAGAATGCCATAAGGGTCTCCCGGTCCTCGATTTCATCTCGTCTTTTCAAGCGATTATCGTATTACCCAACAAAAATAGACCGAAATTCGTATTTTCGAACAAGATGAGGGCAAGATTTTGAAATTTGTAGAAGAACCCGAAACTCAGTTATAAATTTAGGAGAAGAATGCTACAAGAATCTTCTTCTCCTTGATTTCTTCTTCATCTCGACAAAAATGGACCAAAATCTGTATTTTCAGACCAGACGATAGCTAGTGTTTGATATCTATCGCGGAACCCGAAACACATTTATAAATTTTAGAGTAGAATGCTATAAGGGTTTTCCGGTGCTCGATTTCATTTGGACTTTTCGGGTGATATTCATACAACCCGACAAAAATGGACTGAAATCAGTATTTCCAGAACAAACGAGGGATAGTGTTTGAAATTTGACACAGATACCGAAACACAATTATAAATTTTGGAGAAGAATCCTATATGGGTCTCCCGGTTCTCGATTTCATATGGACTTTTCAGGGGATTTTCATACTACCCGACAAAAATGGACCAAAATCAGTATTTTCGGACCAGACGTAGGCTAGTGTTTGTAATTGGACGCGGAACCTTAAATATAGTTATAAATCTTGAAGAACAATGCTATAAGGGTCTCTTGGTCCTCGATTTCATCTGGACTTTTTGGGCGATTTTCGTACCACCCGACTAAAATGGATTGAAATCTGTATTTTTGGACCAGACGATGGCTAGAGTTTGAAATCCGACACGGAACTCGGAACACGGTTATAAATTTCGGAGAAGAATGCTATAAAGGTCTCTCATCGTTAATTTCATCTGGACTTTTTGTGCGATTTTCGTACCCCTTGACAAAAATGGACCAAAATCTATATATTCGGACCAGACGATGGCTAGTGTTTGAAATCTGGGGCGGAACACAAAACTCAGTTATAAATTTAGTAAAAGAATGCTATAAGCGTCTCCTGGTCCTCGATTTCACCTGGTCTTTTGGGCGATTTTTCGTATCACCCGACAAAAATGGACTGAAATTCGTATTTCTGGAATAGACAATGGCTAGTGTTTGAAATCTAGCATTGAACTCGAAACACAGTTATAAATTTTTGGAGAAAAATGATATAAGGGTCTCTCGGTCCTAGATTTCTTTTTGGACTTTCTGGCTACTTTCGTACTATCCAACTAAAATGCACCAAAATCCGTATTTCGAACAACACGATTGTTAGTGTTTGAAGTCTGAAGCGGAACCCGAAACACAGTTATAAATTTTAGGAGAAGAATGCTATAAAGGTCTCTCAGTCGTTAATTTCATCTGGACTTTTCGTGCGATTTTCGTACCCCTTGACAAAAATGGACCAAAATCTATATATTCGGACCAGACGATGGCTAGTGTTTGAAATCTGGTGCGGAACCCCAAACTCAGTTATAAATTTAGGAGAAGAATGTTATAAGCGTCTCTTGGTCCTCGATTTCACCTGGTCTTTTTTGGCGATTTTCGTATTACCCGACAAAAATGGACTGAAATTCGTATTTTGGACTAGACAATGGCTAGTGTTTGAAATCTAGCATTGAACTCGAAACACAGTTATAAATTTTGGAGAAAAATGATATAAGGGTCTCTCGGTCCATTTTGGTGTGTATGAAGTCTGTCGCTGAACCGAAAGACAATTATAAATTTAGAAGAAAAATGCTAAAAGGTCCCTCGGTGCTCAATTTCATCTAGACTTTTCGGGCAATTTCGTACTACCCGACTAAAATGGACCGAAATCCCGTATTTTTGAACAAGACCATGGCTAATTTTTGAAATCTGACGCGGAATCCGAAACACTGTTTTAAATTTAGAAGAAGAATCCTATCAGAGTCTCCAAGGTCCTCGATTTCATCTGAACTTTTTCGGGCAATTTTCTTACCCCTTGAAAAAAATGGACGAAATCTATTATTAGGACTAGATGATGGCTAGTGTTTGAAATCTGATGCAGAATCCGAAACACTGTTATAAATTTAGGAGAAGAATGTTTTAAGGGTCGATTTCATCTGAACTTTTGGGGGATTTTCATACCACTCGACAAAAATGGACCGAATTCCGTATTTTCGGACAAGACAATGGCTAGTGTTTGAAATCTGACGCGGAACCCGAAACACAATTATAAATCTTGGAGAAGAATGCTATAAGGGTCTCTGGGTCCTCAATTTGTTCTGGACTTTTTGGGTAATTTTCTTACCACCAGACCAAAATGAACCGAAATCCGTATTTTCGGACCAGACGATGGTTAGTGTTTGAAATCTGACGCAGAACCCGAAACACAATTAAAATTTTTGGAGAAGAATGCTTTAAGGGTCTCCCAATCCTCGATTCCATCTAAACATTTCGGGAGATTTTCGTACCAATCGACAAAAATGGACCAAAATTAGTATTTTCGAACAAGACGATGGCTAGTGTTTGAATTCTGACGTAGAAACTGAAATATAGTATTTTCGTACCACCCGACTAAAATGGATCGATATTCGTATTTTCGAACAAAATGATGGTGAGTGTTTGAAATTTGGCACAGAACCCGAAACCCGGTTATAAATTTTGGAGAAGAATGCTATAAGGGTCTCCTGGCCCCCGATTAAATCTTCACTTTTCAGTCGATTTTTATACCACCTGACTAAAATGAACCTAAATTCGTTTTTTCGAACAAGACTATGGCTAGTGTTTGAAATCTGACACAAAACCTGAAACGTTGTTATAAATTTAGAAGAAGAATTTTGTAAGGGTCTCGTGGTCCTCAATTTCATTTGGACTTTTTGGGCAATTTTTGTACCACCCAACAAAAATGAATCGAAATCCGTAATTTTAGACCAGACGATCGATAGTTTTTAAAATTTGGCGCGGATCCCGAAAAACAGTTATAAATTTTGGAGATGAATGCTATAAAGGTCTCCTTGTCCTCGATTTCATCTAGACTTTTCCAGCGATTTTCGTACCACACGACTAAAATGGACTGAAGTTCGTATCTTCAAACAAAACGATGGTTAGTGTTTTAAATCTGGCGCGGAACCCGAAACACAATTATATATTTTGGAGAATAATACTATAAGAGACTCCTTGTCCTCGATTTCATCTGGTGCGGAACCCGAAACAAAGTTATAAATTCTGGGGAAGAATGCTATAATGGTCTCCCGCTCCTTGATTTTATTTAGACATTTCGAGCGACTTTCGTACCCTTCGACAAAAAAGGACCAACATCTATATTTTCGGACCAGACGATGGCTAGTGTTTGAAATCTGGTGCGGAACTTGAAACATGGTTATAAATTTTAGAGAATAATACTATAAGAGTCTCTCAGTCCTCGATTTCATCTGGACTTTTCAGGCGATTTTCGTACCACCCGACAAAAATGGACTGAAATCGAGTGGTACGAAAGTCCCCGATTTCATCTAGACTTTTCAGGAAATTTTCGTACCACCCGACATAAATGAAACGAAAATCATATTTTTAGACCAAATGATGGCTAATGTTCAATATATGACCCGAAACACATTTATAAATTTAGGAGAAAAATGCTTTTTAATTATTAAATTATTTGACAACTCTATTTTACTAAATATTATTATTATATTCGTTTTATAGTTTTACTACATAACGAAGATAATAATAAACATATAATAAAATAAGTTGTCAAATAAAAGTAATAATTACATATTAATTTTACAACTCAATTTTGTTATATGTTATTATTATTTTCCTTATTTAGTACAACTATAAACGAAGATAATAATAACGTATAATAAAACAGAGTTGTCAAATAAATTTGTATTTATTAAGTTATTTGATAATTCTATTTGTTTATGTTATTATTATCTTCATTTTAAGGTTGACTGCATAAAGAAGATAGTAATATCATTTAATAAATAAGAGTTGTCAAATAATATGTAATTATTACTTATTTGACAACTCTAATTTATTATATGTTATTATTATCTTCGTTTTATAGTTTTACTTCATAACAAATGATAATAATAACATATAATAAAATAGAGTTGTCAAATAAAGTAATAATTACATATTTCTTTTACAACTCAATTTTGTTATATGGACCGAAATCCATATTTTCGAACAAGACGATGGCTAGTGTTTAAACTAGAACAAAGTTATAAACTTTGGATAAGAATGTTATAATGGTCTCGCTCTCCCCGATTTCATCTGGACTTTTCGGGCGATTTTCGTGCCGCCTAACAAAAATGGATCTAAATATCTATTTTTGTACAAGACGAGGGCTGTGTTTGAAATCTAGTGCGAAACCCGAACACAGTTATAAGTTTTGGAGAAGAATTCTATAAGGGTCTCCCGGTCCCGATATCATCTGTACTTTTGGGGAAAATTTCGTACCACCTGAACAAAATGGACCTAAATCCGTATT
>PGWS01037204.1:0-25429 GCA_002896235.1 Cicer reticulatum | reverse complement strand
TCTTGTCTCTTAAAACAATAAGAAATATCTAAATCGGTCTTAAAAAATAAGGACAAGGTAGAAAAAATGACATAGTTCAAGTTACTCCTCGTGTTATATGTCACGTCCCCAAATTAATTTAAAGATAAATGATTATTTTTTGCTATTATTTAAGTTATGATTATTTTAAATTATTAAAAATTATTATTTAACGTCTCGCCTTGAGACCAAATCGATTTAATTTTTATTTCGTCGTGTATTTAATAAACTTACGATTCACCTACGATTCATTGAATTTGATCGAGATTTAAGAATCCAGTTGAAGTTTAAATTTAATTCGATTAAATATTTTTTTAATGTACTATAAAAGATCTTAATATTTGTTTTTTTAAGTGTATTATAAAGAATAGATAATAAGAAATTGAGACAACAAATATATTGACTGCTTGAGACAGTCAATTATTTTTTGACGAAATAGAGATAGTAAATTATTAAATAAAAATTCTTTTATAATTAAGATCTTAAGAGTAAGGTTTATCATTGTTTTTATTCTTAGATTTTGGTAACTAAGAAATTACATTATGTACTAAATAACTTCAATGAATTGGTCAATTTAATAAAAATATTTTTTATTTTTTCTATTAATTAATAACAACGATTTTGTTTAGAATCAAATCAATAAGCATTTGAATCAAAATTAAAATTAAAATAAATGCATGCTTGAAACAGTTTTGTATTTTATTTTTTTAAATTTGATTTATAAATTTGGTTGAAAAAACTGTTTTAAGGAATAGAACTGAGGGGAAAATTGTTTGAGATACTTGTTTCACAAACCAGTTTTAGATATGAGAAAAAAAGAAAATCTATTTAGTAATTAAATTTTTTAAAATAGTTTTTGAGTAGAGAATTAAAAAAACTATTTGATAATCCAATTTTATTTGTTTTTCTTATATTAAATAATAAATAATAAAAGTAAAAAGGTATAAAAAAATCATCTAATAACATTTAAATACAAGTAAAAGATTTTAGTATAATTAATACATAAATTTTTATTAGAAGATTTTAATAAACATTCTGTAGTACTCAATTTTGTCTAAATAATTAAAAAAATAAGTCATAATATTTTTAATTATTTTGTAATTTTTAAAACCATTTTTATTTCTTTAAAAAGAACATCAAAATTAGAGATTCGTTGATCTAGCAAATAAATTGGATCCACATTCTCGTGATGCGTTAATAACAAAGTTTCCAATTTACATTCAAGAAAAAAAAAATAACAACAAATTAAAAAATATATAATTTTATTTGACATATATCCCTATGTGAATTAGAGTCTTTTTTTTATCTTATCTCACATAGATCAATATGAAAAATAATAGAATAAAATATTCCTTACTTACACATATGTAATTTAAATTTATTGTTAATTATTTCAACAAAATTCAAATAAATTGATAAATTTACACCATCACGTATTCAAGATGGCTTTTAGATCTGCAACATTCTTTATATATATAAAAAGAACAACAAATCTTTGTATTTTTATCTTATTATCAGTATAAGTATATTTATTATTTCTCCCATATTAGTATAAGTATATTTATTATAACTTAGGCCTTTTTGTTTCTTCTATATTTTTCTTTTTGTTGGATCAATTAAGTTGATATGCAAATTGCAATGCAATGCAGTGCTTGCTTAATTTCAAAGCTGAAAACTAACAAAATACTAATATCATATATTCCTTAATTTTCGTGATTCAATAGTTGATTTCGAAACACAAAAATGAATGGTTCATTCAAAATATTTTCATTTGTCACAAAGTAGCAGTAATGTGCACGTGTTGCGGTGCAAATATATGAAATTGATATTATCATCATATACTTGTTATATATATATAAAGTGGAACTTGATGCGGTTTGAATTTGATACATTTCAATTGAATCACACTAACCAATTTTTTTTTTTCCTACTTAATTGTTTTGCTACGCCACACATACTTGGCTTGATGATGCCGGCAACGAAACGACCCTGGATGCTTTGACGGCGAGCACACACACTGCTTAGTTGAACCATCCTCGCCACCGTGACCCTGCCCTGCCACCACCACCACCAGCACCACCGCCGGTTCTTGCTCTGGTTCCGTGTCCACCACTATTTGCACCCCCCTGGATTCATTCCATCTTGTGTGACACATTTTTCTTATTATGTCTCTTCTCAATTCTATTTACAACTTAGACTTAATATAAATATATGTGCTTCACTTGACTTGGTTAAGTTAAGGAATTTGAAAGGGAAAATAAATATGTGGATCATATGAAATTGTAGAGTAATGTTTTTATTTTTTATTTTAGATAAGATTCCTTTAGAGTGTGGTTTGTGATTTGTAATGAAATTTGCAACAAGTATTTTTTTGAGGTCATTTTGTGAGATTAAGACAGACAAATCACTCTGCTGTGTTGTTCCAACGCCATTATAAATAAAATATGCAAATTTTCTATGGCCACCTGTATTTGATTCTGCCACGTGGCTATATTTTGTGCCTCTAACTATTTCGTGCGTGGCATGTGCTTGCTCACTTGGCTACAAATGAAGAATTTGTAATGTGTCATTGTGTTGGTGCGTAAGGAAATCAATCACCGCCACTGGATTAGTATTTATGCTTATCACAATATTAACATTTTTAAGCATTATTGTTTTTAGTAAGTGAGGATTATGTTGCCTTTAAAAAATTGGGTGTGTATGTTCCTTAAGAAAAGTTTGTAGAATACATTTGTCTAATTTTAATTGACTGTAAATAACTTATTTAGAATTTTTCAAATATATTTTAAAATATATATGTTATTAATATTATTATTTATCAATAAAATTGCTTAATGATATAATTTATTTATATTAAAATTGAAAATATTACACAAACATGGATTCCCTGTCTAATGTAACTATCATTTGTTATTTTTCTCCGGTTGTGGTCTGTGTTGACATCGCAAAGAAATAGGAGGACATGATTTTTTTTCTTCCAATTCATCCGGTTAAGCATGCTTAGTAACGAAGATTAAGCTATATGAAATATTTAATTTGTTTTTTCTTGAAATGGGAAAAGTTAGTTAAGTGAGAATTTGAGCGTCAATTATTTACTTTTACCAATTTATGATTTAGTTATTGATTTTTTAATTAAAAAATTATAATGTGAAATACTTAAAATAACGTGACATATGATATAATTTATTTAAAATAATTAACACATATAAAATTGCAATAAAATTATTTAAAATTTTAACTTTTAACTTTAGATTTTTTTGTTTGTAATTTAATTAGTGACATTCGAATATTTAATGCATCTAAATAGTTTTATATCATGAAATCGTATTTCACGTCAATTAAAATATGTTAAATTATCATTTGTTAGGCTAAAAATATGAGAAAGGGATTAAAATTGTCGATTTTAAAATAGAATAACCGCATTTTATTAATAGGTAAAAATAGAGGAATCAAAATTAGAATTAAGTCTACTTTTTTTATTGTTTCAAGTTGATTCTTTAAATTAACAAGTCACTTTATTAGTTTTAAATATAATTTTTTATTAATTAATTGTTTAATTAAAAATAAAAATTTAATTTTATACATTATTTGCATAAAATAAATCATAACCAATAATATGTATAATTTTTTTAAAGTAATTATAACAAAAATTAAACAATATTAATAATTTAATATTTGTGATTCATTACCAATATAAAAATCGTTTAGACCGACAGCACATAAATGAAATTCTGAAAAGAATACATAAAAGTAAGAGATTTTTCCAATACAAGTTTAAGTTTCTATACATATAAGAGAGTATGTGGTTGTTAATTACTTGTAAAGGTTAGATGGTGGCCCATACAATATTTGTACATTTGATATAACTTCTCTAGTAAGAATAAAGAAACATTTTCCTATTTAGAATTAGAACATATAAAGAGCAAAGGATTTTTGTCACAAATATGTATAGATGAGATGCATTATGCTCTTTTTTGGGTTTGTGATGACAAGTAAATCGAATCTTATGAGCATAAACAAGAAAGAAAAGGCACCTATCATACTACCGCTCATTATGACACTCCTCTTTCCACTTTTGGCCCACGCGTCTACATGGCTAAATTCCGTGGGAATTCATTTTCTCATGTGCGATTTTCACACCAGATAATTCATTTTCCAGGTGATTTTTTTTTAATAATTATTAATTAAATTTTATTTATTTTTCTGTCAAACTCTAAATAATTAAAGTTCATTTCCCAAACAATCAAAGGACTAAGAAAAATAAAATATTGGTGCATAAGGATTGAGTGAACACCTTAAATGAATGATTAGTCTTTAGTTGTTGGTAAGCTATCATCTTAATTAAGTATCGCTATTAAGATATGGTTAAACTGAAATTAATCAATGTGTTATATAAAATGGACCATCAGGAATAAATGTGCATTAAAATAAGTGCACATAAAATTATTAGAGATTGGTGGCTCTCTAAATTGAAGTCACATTAGACGCGTTTCCGTTAGTTTTGGCGCCTTGTGAGTTGTTAGCTACAATGATAAAACCTTTCGTCCACGTTTGGCTCTCTAATCCAAATTCGTCATAACCGCTTTTAATTTCTCACTTCTCAGTTAGCTTTTCAATTTTCCCGGGAAAATGTTGGAAATGAGGGCATTGGGATTTTTCTCTTTTTCAATTCTCAGTTTGGTGCTCTTTTTCATATCTGATCTTGGACAAGCTCACCACTTTTCCCCTCCTCCAACACCTTCTCCTTCTCCTTCCAGTGATGGTCATTACTCTTAAAACTTTTTTTTTCTTCTCTACTGTTCAAGTGCGTATAAACATAACTTTAATTTTATATTACGCAGGTACTGCGATTGATCAAGGAATTGCTTATTTTCTCATGCTAGTGGCTCTCGCGATTACATACATGTTTCATTGATTTGTAATCTGCTTCGTCAATTATTATTTATTTAGTCCACGAACTTTCTTGATTTTCTTTTACTTAGTTTAATTATTTATTAGTTAATATATATAAGATGTCATTGTTCTAATTATTCTTAAGTTATTGCTATTAAAAAGAATAGCTAGCAGTAGGATTATAAATGATTTCATACTTACTTCGTGTTCTGAGAAAGTATTAATTGTTAGACATCACTGACTTGTAAGCGACATTTTAATATATATATTTTTTACTTATAAACTTCATTCTTAATTGTTTTTTAAAATCTCATACATGAGAATGCAATAATGTACCATAAAACGAATTCAATAATAGCAATAATAAGGGTACCTTGTTTATAAACAATTATTCGCATAAAAATATTTTACTAAAGATAAAATTGTGTGGACAAACCCACAATATGGCTACAAAACTATTGTTTAATTTTCTGTGATGTTTTTTATTAAGATAAAATTGTGAAGACTTGCACGCAAAATCAAAGCAAACAATATCTTAAAAAATATGATATGAAATCTTCTTAATAGCTACAAACTCCCTTTGTCCCAAAAATATAAACAAAATTTGTTAAAAAAGAATTTTGATGGTGTTTTAACTTTTTTGAAACCCATTTTTACATATATTTTGGAATGGAGCCGTACATTTGATGGTGTATTATTATATTATGTTTATTTTAATTTATAAAAGAAGTATAAATTCTCTGGGTTGGTGCATTTGTTCACTCTTCTTCTGTGATGGGTATCTTCCTTCTTCTCTGTAATTATTTCTCTTCCTTTTGCTTTTGTTTTTACTTTCCTTTTCAGTCACCCATTCTTTTTAGACGCGGTTTTGCTTTTTCTGCTCTGAGATACTTGTCTTTTTTTATCGTTGCTAACAAATTAAAAAGTAACATTGAATCACTAATTTGAAGGATTAAAAACTAAGACAGCTACCATATAAGCGCTCGCGTTAAAGAATCCAAAAATATAATTTATTTTTTAAAATAATAATATTTAAATTTCTAAAAATTAAATGTATAATTTCAAAAATAAAATTTCTACATTTAATTCTTAAGAAATTATTTGTGTTAAGAGCATCGTTTTTTATGTTATAGCTAATTTATATTCCATAATGTAAATTAAATAGAAAAAGAAAGAAAAAATAAAGGTTAATTTAGCATAAATTTGATTTTACTTATGATGAACTAACACCATCTTATTTAACTTTTAGAAAATTACCGAACTCACTGAAATTTTGTTAATTTCACTGTAAAGCTAAAAATGTACTTATGCTAAGACTCTCACAGAAAAAACCTGAAAAGTCTCTTGTGGTTATAATTTTAGTTATGCTTGTACGAAGTTGCAGTGGCAAATGCTCTGTTATATATTTGGCAGGCACATGTTAGAGTGAAAGAGAAGTAGTGGATATTCAGCTTCATGTGCATTATGTCACCAATTGCCATGATATATTAAATTATTAAAATTATTTCTGCACTAAAACACACTCCCACATGGCTAAGTTGCCAAAGAAAATAGATCTAATTGACAACAATTTGTACTCTGTCACGTGCTTGAGTTATTAACTTGCAGAATGTGATCCACTTAATCAGGATAGAAATAATTGGTGTTTCAACTCTTGAGTTTGGACTTAGGATTCTTCTTTATCCTTACTAATTAGAAGAGAAATTAGTTTTGTTTCTATTGATGTTTGCTGATTGCTTTTTACTTTGGCAAATGAAGCTGAAAATGAAAAATTAGTTTTGTTTCTATTGATGTTGGCTGATTACTTTTTGTTTTTATTTTTTTAAATTTGTATCTATTTTATTTGTTTAATAAAAAGGAAATAGATTTTTTTAAATGAATAATTATTTATATTTTTATAAACAATAAAAATATTTTTATTATTTTTTGAAAATATACCTTAATGAATTAACATTTTATATTATCTTCACAATAATAATTTATTTCAAAAGTATTTTATCAAGGTAAAATAAATATAAATTTTAAAAAATAAAAATAAAAAATATTTTTATTGAGTAAACTATCTCTAAAATATTTCTTACACGAGCGAAGCATGAATGGATTCATGGAGTTTAAGGGTGAGTTGCAGCCCCTACCCAATGCAACCAAAGTTTATATTAATAGAATTATATTACTTTTTAAAATATCCTAATAATAATTTTATGTAATCTTTATTAATAAAAATCCAACTCCCATTCAACTTATTTCTAAATTTGTCTTTGAGCCAAACCAAAATACTTTTGTTTCAAATATATTTGTACTTAATATCAACACCTTGAATTAAAAGTGTGTCCGATGTTTGACATATATTATTGTAAATTGTAAACACTTACAACAACGTTCAATTACTTAAATTTTAAAAAATAATTATTAATGTTTATTTGTCATGTATTCGGTATTGGTGTCTATTAGTGCTTCATATATAGCATGTGATTTACATTCTAAAGTCTAGTCACTTCTCAGCTTACTTATATCACAAGCAGCTGAAACATTTTCTAGTGCAGCCATGGATATCAAAAGTGAGTGCAATTCTAGCAAGAGAATCATTCAATTAGGAAGATGTTGCTATGATATTGAGCACAAAAACTCACTATCAGCTACAAGATCAAGTAAGTTAAGATGGAAAATGTTGTGGATGAAGCTCAAGAAAGAAAAGAAAAAGCTGTTTGAATGTGCATCATCAACTTTGCAGCAGGTTCCTTATGATCCTTACACTTACTCTCAGAATTTTGATCAAGGGACAGTGTTTGATGAACCAGATAATCTGTCTAGATCTTTCTCTGTTCGGTTTGCTGATCCTTGTAAATTAATTGTCAATTGTCAAAAGAGAGGGGTAGTTTAAGGTAACTTAGGGAAGGCTAAGAAAATTTGAGACTCGATTATTTCCTTGCCTTACAATGCTAAATGCCACATTATATAGCTATGTCAGTATCTATTTTTTCCCATTTTGCTTAGCCTATGGTCTGATTCTTTGTTTTATATGTGTGCAATGTTACTTATATGCATATTTGTGATTGGTAGTTGTGAGAGCAATAGAGCATTACATGGTGGGATTCAATTAACTTATTGATGGAAAAGTTGTGAATATTTCCAACAAGTAAAGAATATTTCCTTTATCATACTTTTGGTTTATTTCCTCATGGAGATCTAGTGTATCATCATTCTCCAAATGGGCCACACCAAATTAAATAAATAAAAAATTGGTCATCCAACCTCTTAATTTATTCACAAAATGCTAAATATGCTATTGAAGTCAACAATGTATTTTCAAATAAATAACACTCTTGAAAATTATCTTCCCTTAACAAAAAAAAAATTATCATAAGGAAAAACAACCAGCATCATCACTTTTAATTATTTCGAAAGTTTAAAACTTTCGAATATTAAAAAATTTTTTGTAAGTTTCGAAAGTAGGGGTGAGAAAAGAGAGTGATAAAATAAAAAGGATAAAATAGTCATTAGAAAAAATGAGGGAGTGGGAGGTAAAAATGGAGGGGTACACGGTACAATTCTCGTGACTTAATTGGTTTGACCCATGTGTGGTTAGTAAGTAAAAGGGATAAAGCCCTAAGTTGTATTAGTTGCAACAATAGCCCTAACAAAGTTAAGAGTATTGTTGTGCCAGAGAAACAACCAATAAACAAATGCAGCGTCGTTACAGATGATGGAGAAATTGGTTCCAATGACAAATAGTTATGCAATAAATTTTCTCTATCTTGTTTGCAATTTGAATATCTTAATTAGTTAGAAACGATAAAAGTGTGAATTAATTAGTTGAAATAAAGGATAAAATGGAAAGAAAAAAATGTTATGCCTAAATTTTATACTTTCTTCTTATTATAAAGATATTGGTATTTTTAAAATTTTAGTTGTTTAATAAAACAAGAAAATGACTTCTAGAGAATAACTTATAATATGTTATGTATATAATGTGTCATATAGTTAATAAGGCCAAACAACCAGCAGATTCGGGCCTCAATCTCTGGTCCGGCCCAAATCGCAAGTGGTTTATAAGGAGGCCCAATTCCGACCAATTAGATTGATAATTTATGGTCGATGGATTTGAAAATTATAACTACCACTTGACCAATCAGTTGCTATAACTCAAAGCTCATTTTTACGCAAACAAATTAAATGTTACTTGATATCTATGCATTTAGTTGTCCAAATAGTCACGTGTAGTCAACAATTTTAGTATAACTTATATCTCACACAACGATTAACTTACACATATTCAATTTAAATTATTTTAACTTACTCAAAATTATAAACAAATGTATGTAGTTTTAAAGAAAAAATATAAGGAAGATCAAGTATGGATAAGTGGATATTAACACCCATCTATCTTCCCTTGAAGGAAGGAACTTTCATCATCCTACATTTTTAGAAAACTATACATAGTTGTAAGTATTCTTTCACATAACATATCACATCCTACAATGTATTGCATTTTATTAACAGTATATCAATATATGAATTAGATGAGTGTGATTTTTCAATGCAATAAATTAAAGAAAAATGTTAACATGTGTCTTTAGGACATTGTAAATATGTTGAAAATAAAAATTTTATATTAAAAATTATACATTCTATTTTTTTTAAGATAAAATTAATATTTGTAGAATTATGTGTCATGTATTAACATGACCCTAAGTTAAACGAGATTTTAGTTTGTAATGCATTGCAGTTTGGTGGGAAAATGTAGTTTAGAGACTAGATTTAGGTCAATTAGAGATTGAAGAACTAATAAGAATTATTTGATTATTATTGACAATTTCACAAACCAATTAATTATTGGTTCCAACCCACATCTTGAAGGAGTAAAAAAGTTTCATAGTTAAAAAGACAAAAAAAAAATCCCTAAAACTAAAAAGTTTCTAAAATTTTGTGGTCTGGTGGGGCATATGGACCCAGTTTTTTCAAAAATAAATTTGATATATATTTTTTTTATTCACAATTTTGTTTTTAATTTTTTTCAAGAAATAAAATTTTGCTATTATTTTTTCAAAATGTTCGATTAAAAAATAATTTATAATTTTTTTGATTCGAAAAAAGAAATTCAATTTTTTTATAGAAAATAATTTTTTTGATTTTTCTCACATTTTTTGAAAAAAATGATTTAAAAATTTTTCAAGAAAAATATGTCATAGATTTTTTTTGAGAAAAATAAATTTAAGAAAAATTTTATAAAAAAAATCTCAATTAACAAAATATTAGATTTATGAACCTTTCACTTAAGCCCACGAAAAAATAATAAAGTAATGTCGAAGTTTAAAAAAGTTTATTTTAATAGGAAAATCTAATATTAGGGTTTAAGATTGTGTTTTACTTTTAGTTTTTGAAAATTATTTTATAATAAAATTTTAGATTAATTGTTTAAAAAAAATGTTTGACAAGCCTAATTTTTAAAACAGTTTTTGATTAGAGAGTTAAAAAAATTGAAAAATAAAAAATAAAAGTAATCTATCTGTTTTTGTTTTTATTTTATTTTAGAAAGTATAAATATTAAAAAATAGTTTTACAAAATAATTTTTATAAATAATTTAAATTTTAAAATATTAAAATAGAGTTTTTGAGATGTAAATCAAACAAACTATTTAATAAGAGATTTTTTAAAGCATTTAATAAGAGATTTTTTAAAGGAGGTTTTAAGTTTTAAACTTTATTGACAGATGATATGGATGGGGGAAGATTCTCACTTCTTTTTAATTGAATTTCCAGCCCGGCCCTTAACTGGGCCATTTTCTGTATCCACAAAAACATCAAGCCCATTCTAAATACATGTAATGACGACTTTATCAAGTCATAATTTTCTCTGTCCATAAAAATAATATTATAATCATGTTGTAGAAAAGATCACTATCGTATCATCGTGTGTTACTACGCAATAACACTTTTCTTTCTGAAAGTAACAAGCAACCCATGTTTTTCTCTTTTAGAATGGATAATTAGGGTTTCAGAAACTCTATCCAGAAATCACTTCAATGGCGACCGAATTGGTTGCACCAATCTCATCAGAGAATAACAACAGGGTTCGTCAATTCTTCGACGAATTAGAAAATCACAAAAACACCCTCACAAAATGCACCCACCTATTCACCTCACTCTCCAGCCATTTCTCTTCCCTCCAAGACTCCATTTCCCTGAAATTTCAAACCCTAGATTCCAAATTCCAATCCCTCGAATCAAGTTCCAAGGAAACCCTAGAATCTCTCAACAACCGCGAAAACTCCATCCCTGAGCGCGAATCTTCCGCCGCCGCACGCATTGATGAACAGAAAGAAGCCGCGATTGCCGAACTTCGTAATTCTCTTCCTTCGTCAACGCTCGATATCTCTGACGCGCTTAAATCCCTGTCGCGGAAAATGGACGCTTCAGCGATGCTTCGTTTTATCGTTTCGAAGCGGAAAGAGTCGTTGATGTTGAGGCCGGAGATAGCGGTGGCGATAAAGGAAGCGGTGGACCCTCCAAGGTTGGTGCTGGATGCGGTGGAAGAGTTTCTGAAGAGCAAAACGGAGTCGAAGTCTGGTGTCACTGATAAGAGATGGGCCTGCGGGCTTTTGATTCAAGGGTTGATTTCGGAATCGAATGTTTATTCTAGAAGGATTGTAGAGAGAGCTTCGGGTCTTTTGGATTTGTGGAAGGAACAGCTTGACAGGGAACCTGATAAGGGTGCTGCAGAAATGGTGATGTTTTTGCAGATTGTGGTTTGCTTTGGGTTGAGGTCGAAATTTGATTATGAGTATTTGAGGAACTCTGTAATGGAGTTTGCTTCAAGGAGAGATATGGCGAAGATAGCTGCTTCCTTAGAATTTGGAGACAAGATGATAGGTTCGTTTCTGTTAATAATGTTCTGTTAAGTATTATCTATGTTGTGTTGATTATCTATGGTTTTAGAATGTTCTGTTTATTTTCTATGTTATTAGTATTGTTAAGTGATCGGGTTGTAAAATGTTTCATTTCTTAATCAAACTGTCTGTATTTTGGTTTGGTCCAGTAACATTTTAAGGTGTTGCCTGTGTGTGACTTTCGAGTGCTCTTATTGTATGAAGCTATGTAATCAAGCTAAGTTCACTAGATTAGAGCCTTAGGACCTACCATGATTTGGCCTGTGTAGTTTGTAGTTTGTAGTTTGTAGTCCTCATCCATAGACAAGGACCAACCTCCCTCTGTCCTCACAGATTTCTTCATTTCCAGTACCCAGATTTGAATAAAATACTGATCATGTTACTTTTGAATATAAGGCCTGTTTGATGCATTTTGCAACATATAACATTTCTGTTAGCTTCCTTATATACTAAAAGTTAAAAGACAAGGAGCACCTTTCAAAGCTTGTTTTTTATGTGTAAAAAGACCTTCCTGCAATGGCGGACTTGCGTTATTTTGACCTTATACTGGATTCTATACTCACTTCATCAGTTCATCGTATTACCAATCAGCAGTAATATATTTTTCTTAGCAATTAAGGGAATATAAATATGGGTGAGGTCTACCATTACGAAGCCGAAGGGGGATTTTTTTTATATATTCCAACAGTATATAATTATTTTTCAATGTTCTTCGACCAGTTCTTGCCTTCGGCCCCTTGTAGGTTATGCCTGCTTCACTGACACCATTCTCTGACCTCCCAAAGAAATGTATGCAGTAATAGAACATCTTCTGTTAATTCCCCACCCAATATCTTAACAGGCAGTGACTCAGGTTAAGCAGGTGGTTCCTAAAACCTCCATTTGCGTCTGAAATAAATGCAAGTTTTCTGATTTTGGTTTTGCCACCGACTGATAATTTTTTGTTTTCATCCCCTTTTAACACCAATTGTGCGTCAAATCTGTCAAACATCAACTAAACTAAATAAAGCTGCATAATATGCAAGCCAAGTGTTATTTGCTCAAAGCTTGGTGTTGGCAATGGAAGTTTGAAGCTGGATCCATCTGTGGCCTTCAGGTGGTTCCATGATGTTAGGAAGAGTGGATGGAAATGAAAAACTTCAAACTTTGTTTGGAGTAATTGTGCAGATGGGCTGAGAAAAATTATTGTATGAGTCGTATTAGGTTCACATATCCTTGCATGAGTTAGCCTAGTTTTTCCATGCATGGTATTAAAGACTTACGGGGGATACCTTTCATTTGAACTTATTTTTGTAGCCCTCAGTACTTCTTTATTTCCTTCTTTTTATTCATCAATTTTATTAGGAAGGTGTTTATGCTAGACCCCGAGGGATTGTTATAGAGAACAAATTTAGAACAAGGCTATGGGATTTAGGGCTATTAAATTTAAATTTAGTGGAGCATATTGAATTTTAAATTAATTTTCATAAAGATGTTTGATAGTTGTTCCATGGAAATAGCTTTCATGGACATTTTTTTTGCAAAGGAACTTTCATTGACTTGAAAGTGTTTTCCTGTTCTATTGCTCTGATTACTTATTTGAATGTTGAATCTGCTCATTGGTATATGTTAAGTGGTAGTGTTGTTAAATAGCGGTCATGGCAGCCCCTGGCGGATTTTTTACCAGCCACCTTTGGCAATTCATGTAGTGCCACTCACCAAAGTTCCCAATCCCATGTTTGTGGCAAAATTTTGTCCATCCACCATAAACCACCACTTGTCGCCTTTCTACAAACCCTCATTAAATGTCTTCGTTTCTTATAATTTTCAGAAGTCCACCTCAGTGTTTCCATTTCACAAGCTCTTGAGAGTTAAATTTTCTGGATAATAAATCAGAGCCGGAAAGATGCATGACCTTCAATCAATTAGTAAGAGAAATTTAAGAATCTGCTATCACGTACAGGACCTTGAATTAATTCATATTTATTTGATACAATTAAGGCATCAAAGGATAAAACTTTATTAGTTATATGATTTAGTTTTTGATCATTACATAATGCCTCTTTTTTTGCAAAGCCCCATGCATTATACTCGAGGTTAATAAAAGCAAGTGTTTTATGCAGATATTATAGACGATCTAGTCAAAAATGGCAAAGAGATAGAAGCTGTTTATTTTGCTTCAGAATCTGGTTTGACTGAAAGATTTCAACCAATCAAGCTACTCAATTCTTATGTTCAAAACTACACTTCCATATTGACGAGCGGAAATAACACTCAGTCTGCATCGGTATGGACATCTACCTTTTTAAACCAGTTTCAATGAATGCATTTACGTCAATATCCTCCTGAAACATGTCTTTACTGGACCACTTTGTTAAATCTGTGTATTTTTCAGAATGAGTCGACTACTTTGGAATTGAATTCCATTAAGGATGTAATCAAATGTGTGGAAGATCACAAACTTGAATCAGAGTTTAAGCTTGATAAATTGAAAAGGCGGGTTTCCCAATTGGAGAAAAGCAAGGCTGAACGAAAGAAGACTTCATCATCATTTGGAAGTAGACCTCGAAAGCGTGGTGGTCGAGGGAGTGGATCCAGCTCTTCCCGCCCAGCCAAATCAGCCAAAACTAGTGCATACCCGTCATCTTTTAGTCACAGGAACCTGGCTCCTCTACACCCTAGTCCTAGGGCAAGATATTCTACACCATTACACTATCCAAGCCAGACTATGTTGGAGAGTTCAACACCTAATCCTTATGCAGCAAGCTATGGAACCTCCCACACTCAAAGCTATGGAACCTCCCATACTCAAAGCCCAGCTGGAATAGGAATAACACAACAACACTACTCATACCCTGTTGACAATTTAGGTCCTTCTAGTTACCTATCCAGTGGTTCTTATGCAGCAGGACAGACTAGCTACGGCCTATATGATTATGGAAGTGCTGCTCCACCGACTTATCCATACACAGTAGATCAAACCAGCTACAGGGGTTAAGTTTTCTTTCCCCCCCCTCAGTTATTTGCGGGCTGTTATCATCTTTTGATGCTACTTTCATCTAATTTATTTCTTTTTTGGGTATGTCAATATTGAAAATAGAACAGTTTCGCAGGGATGTATTTCTTGAAATATAGTCTATGGTGCCAATTCAAAGTGGATAATTACTGATGGACTTTTATCTAATCCTTAAAATTTTAATTTTATTAGTGGATCATTCGAAAAATGCACTCTAAGTTTCATGTTTAACTATTTTGAACTTTTAATATATTTTTTAAATTTTATATGGATTAAATGTATGGTAATATTTTTAAAAATTAAAATTAATCGATTTTTTGTTTGGCCTATGATCAACTTTGTGCTCACTTTCAAGAAATTTATTTATTTATGAATAGCTCATTCAAATTGATTCTTAGCTTGCTGTCAAGCTCCATTCTCAATGTTGCTCCAGCTCAATTCTTGTTATTCCCTGGGCTCTCTCCCTTATCTTATCTTAGATTTCTCTATCTTATACTAGATTGTCTCCTTGCGTTGGTGGTGAGCTCAGAATTTTTGGGTCTTAGAAATTCTTTTCAAAGAGGATTTATATTGTTAATAAAATAAAAAAAAAATTATATAAAGCAATTTTAAATCAATATTTGACTTTTTAGCTCTTTTTTTCATAATAATGGAAACTATTATTAGTTATTTTGAGGGATTGCGGAGACTATTATGATCTTAGCCCTGCACAATTTCAATTGTTTCGCATAGGTAGTTCGATCGATAAGTTAAGAGATGTCAAAGGATTATAAAGAAGGGAACTCGAATTTAAAAACTTAATATAATCATTAATATACAAAAGAAAATTCAAACGTACTTTTTTTAGATTATAAACTAAAGAGTCACTAATGAATATAGTTTCTTTAAGTTATGAATTAAATAGTCATTGATATCAAATCATTAACGCAATAAAATTTAGAACAACTTTTTGACCTTTAATAATAGTAAATTTTCTAATGGGTGGTGAGTGAGTAAAAAGAATAGCTGAGTGGGTGGTGGTGATAAGGTTTGATCTCTACATTTTTCTCCGTTGCATATTTCTCTTATCAATTCATCTACTGTCTCGTATATTTCTTGTTGTTAATATTGTTTTTTTTTTTAATCTCTCTCCTCTATTGGTGAAATAATAATAATAATAATAATATAATAATTAATATATAATAATAATAATAAATAATAATTAATAATAAGTTTAATAGTAATAATAAGTTTAACTTACTTGTGGGGGTATTTAATTTTATGATATGAAAGATTCCATGTACAAAAGGCTTGGATAGCTATAAACAACAGTTGGCACGTATGAAATTTATCCTATTTTATATGGTGTGACAGCGGCGTACGAAAGATACAGCATTTATCACCATAAAAAGAAAGATACAGCATAAATTATGGGAAAAAAACAAAATAATTTCCTTCACAGATATAACAATGATTATGAAAGAAGAAAATAAGAGATTCACAAAAATAAACTTAAGATATAATAACAAGGAAAATGATAATTATTAATAAAAAGCACAATTTTTTATTTATAAAAACACTACAAGAATTTTTTTTTTCTCCACCTATTCCAACTTCTTTTCTTGAACGTCTATAGATGAAGAAATAATTAAATTATGTATTTTTATACGCAATTTATTTTTTATTTAGAATTGCAATCACATAAATATTTTTTTATTGTTTTCGGTCAAACATGGACACAATAGCTTCTCCACTCTTTTAAAAAACATAGGCTCTCTCATGTATAATATAATATAACTGTTACTTTATAGTTATAAATATGTTACCTATCGTGCCCGTACGTACGTGTGTATATATATTTGTACAAGTGAATGCCCCTAATAATAACATTTCAATCTGAGTTCTCATTGATTTCATTTAATTAGTGGAGACGGACTTAACACACAAAGATGACTAATGGGGAACCCTCCGTCACCAACCTCCCAACCATCAAGTTCACCAAATTATTCATTAATGGAGATTTCGTTGATGCCATTTCAGGTCAATATTATATTTCATGGATAACAAATAATTGATCATGTCGCATAGCTAATTAAGTTTATCTTTGTGATTGAAAAAAATAGGGAAGACATTTGAAACAATAGACCCAAGAAGAGGAGAGGTGATAGCGAGGATTAGCGAAGGAAGCAAAGAAGACATTGACGTTGCTGTAGAGGCGGCACGCCACGCATTTGACTCCGGTCCATGGCCCGCCTTTCCGGTGCTGTATGTTATTTTTCGTCTCTTCTAATTTTATTCATTCATTGTGTTCTTTGCTACCAACAACATAACATATCAACATAACATACTTATAATACTTAAAAAGTTTGATTTCAAATTTTAGAGTATATATGAGTTGCTATAAAAGTATAGATAAAACAAAAACATTTCAACATCTAAAGTGTTAAGAATCTTTTTCAGATGATATAAAAATAAAATTTTAAATTTTAAAAGAATTTAAAAATTTATTTAGTCCTATTAATTATATAAGAGTAATAATTGTTAGACGGTTCTCCCCACAATGGCCTCGATAGAAAACATATTATGATAATTTATATTAAGACTACTTATAAGATCGACTCAATTTTTTTGGGTAATTTATATATAGATATCAATTTTTTTTTTCAAATGATATTAAATTTTAGCATTAAATATTTATAATTTTTTTTTTAAAATATAAAGATAATTCATAATTATTCTCTACAGTTTTTAAATGTGAAAAATATTTAAAGGTAGTTTGCTTTGAAGGACATTTTTTTTTTTTACATCTTTTATCTGGGTTAGGTCTATGACTTCCCAATTTTTTATATGCTTTAATTTTCAATAACTTTTTAGTTTTCAAAAATTTGTGTTGATTTCACTTTTATCATTGTTTTATAAGGTAAGATGAAATATTAGTTAATAATAATTTATTTATAAAAATAATAAAAAATATTTTGACACTTTTATTATTTCTATAAATGTAAATAAATCTTTTATCTTTTTATTAACGAATAAAATTAACATAAACTTTAAAAACTAAAAAATGAAATATTTTCATAAAATAAACCGAAATTTAATAATTTTTGAAAAGCATTTTGTGATGTTCTCATTTTCCTTTTCAATTACATTAATGTTTGAAATTTAAGTTTTTTTTTTCTTTCATTTTTTAATGGGCCAATGAGTCACTTGCACTAGGTGAATTTAGTTTTGCGTGGAAGCGGGCTATGTGAATATGTGTAATTAGTAGCAAGAGAATTGGCATGTAACCCCCCATTTAAACTTATACCCCCTCAATTTGTAAAAATCCAAATTTATCCTTAAAAAATTCATTACGAGCAGTTAAAAAAAATTACTCTAAAAATCTGACCTTGCTGAAATTTCCGGTAAGTTGCATCAAAATTTCCGGTATAGTTATAATTGTTACCGGAAATTTGGGAAAATGAATTTCCGTAGTTGTAATTTGAATACCGGATTTTTTGAAAATTTCCGGAAGCTACCGGAAATTTCAAAAAATTTGAAAAATCCGGTAGTCATTTTTTGTTCACCGGAAATTTGGGTTTTTTTGAAATTTCCGGTAGTTAACCCGGAAATTTAAAAAAATCCAGTACTTAATTTTTTTTTTTTTTTTTATATGCTTTTTAATTTGTTTGTTATTTATTTGAATTGTTTTTTTAACTAGAGATGGAAACACACGGACCAGTATTTATAGATTTAACTGAGCATTTACAACTGATCAAATTTTTGAGTCACGAGAAGCTGTCATATCATGGACAAGAGAGATAGGTCGACAAAATCGAGTGCATTATCATGTACTCGATCAGACGTAGAGGACTGGAAAGAGAGAAAGAAAGTCAAAAGTTAATTCTTGGTTGTCGATAGAGGTGGACAATATAAGTCAAATAAAAATGACACAGGTACTTCAACTAAAAGTGTAGATGTCCGTTTAAACTTTTAAAGCGAGACCACTGAAAAATTGATGAAGGATGGATTATTAGTTTAATCTGTGGACTTCACAACCATAGGTTAGTAGCTACTTTGAGAATAATGCATTATGGGACGCTAACAAAGAAGATAAGAAACATGTTGACGAGTTGACAAGTATTATCACGTTGCACCGAGACATATCTTGTCATCTTTGAGAGATCGAGATACGGAGAATGTGACTAGTATCTATCAAATTTACAAGCGACTTGTATACAAAGATTAAGTCCAAACCTGATTTATATGCTGCATTATTCAAGGAACGTTTGCAAGAAGTGACAGAGTCTTTACTTGTAACTGAGTTGGAAAACCAAGCTAACGAGAAGTGGATGACCATTCCTGATATGGGTTACGTGATAGCAACAAAATATAATCTCGTTCTTGTTACATTAGCAAAAACTTTTTGTTTGACTTTTTTCCTATTGAGGGGTGCACATAATGGAGATTTGTCACGTGATCGTGTTATCAGCATTGGTTTTGTTAACGAAAAATCATTGGGTTCAAGTTAAATTGAAATCTGCATGTCCGTTACCTCACTTGCATGGCATTGGAAGAAGCATTCGTAGCGATGAGTCTACATCATGAGCTATCGCTTATGCAGGACGTCTACAACATTGGGGTTCTTTAGATTTAGAAAATAATTCAGATTATATGTCTTTGGCAGATGATTGATACTTTTGAGTTGTATGTTGTTTTAAATGATATGATTGACACTTTAATGTTGTTTTAAATTTAGATGCTTCTCACTTTAATTTGTATGTTGCTTTAAATGATAAGATTGTCACTTTAAATGTTGTTGGAATTTAGTCGCTAATAATAACTCTGAATAATAATAGGTCGCTAATAATAACTCAAAATAATAAATAAATCGCTAATAATAACTCAGAATAATAAAATAATGACACATTCGCTAATAATAATAAATCTGAATAATAATAAATCGCTAATAATAACTCAGAATAATAAATAATGACACATTCGTTAATAATGACACATTCGCTAATAATAATAACTCTGAATATCATAACTCTGAATAATAATAAATCGCTAATAACTCTGAATAATAATAATAACTCTGAATAATAAATAGCTCTGAATAGTAATAACTCTGAATAATAAATCGCTAATAACTCTGAATAATAAATCGCTAATATAATAAGTCTGAATACGTCGCTAATAATAACTCAGTGTCAATCATCTAATAAATATATATTAAATCGCTAATAAATAAGTGAATAAGTCGCTAATACAATAAGTCTGAATAACAAATAACCACGAATAATAAAATAAGTCTGAATCAATACAACTATGATACTACTGATAATCTCTCCTCTCTCTGAAATATATAAAGGCTCTCTCCAATAAGACACGCATCTCATCTTCAGGACCACCATATGCCAAATCTAAACTATTCCTGTATAAGACCACCAACTGCGTACACCTGTGACAACTAGTATCGGGCCAGCTCATACTAGGACACGCATTCAGCATCAATGGATAGGACTAGCATCACATCATAACTAGGGACCAGCATATGCAGCAACATAAGGGATCATCCGAGGATGAGAATATCCCATAATACCACTGGATGTATCCCTCACACTCATGTGGTATGCAGCTGGATGCAATCTAGCTCGAAGTGATCGTACAGAATTCCGTTAATAACTCCATTCAACGTCGACATTCACGTGCAACAAGCATCCGGTGGTGTATCGAGGAATGTGTTGAGTATACCCAAACTGATCGTATGCACCTCTCAGGTAATACGGAACCATCGTGAACCTACCAACGGAATGTATCCTGTAAATAATGACACAGACTGAAATCGTGTCACAGCGTTCTGATCGTAATCTGGTGCCCAGATAATATCCGTATCCTCAAAGGCATCCAACTTTGCCCTGTAATATGCCACCATTCCCAGATGTTTGTTTTGCCGTCCAACGAAACATCCGTGGCATCGAGGAAATATGCTCATCCATATCCGTTTACAATATCAGGAAATGTTCATAATCCAAGTCTGTAATAATTGAATGTAGTAAAAATTATAAGGTGATGAATAATTAAAAAAAATAATGATAAGTATAATAAATATAATAGTACCTGAAATAAAGCAAATATCCTCCCAATCTGTTTGTGATTGATGCAATATAACTGTCTCTAAGGATAGTCATATAGCACAACAAGTGCAGCCGGTCCCTTCTGCCCATTTACCACAAATATCCGAGGACTTGAAACCAGCTAAAGAGATATTTTTGCAGATACAAGTGTAAATAACTTTTATCCGCAAGAATGTTGTACATATACTGGACCAAATGAAGTAGATATGCCCTAGCCTGCACAGATCATATCTTCGTTCATGAATTTCTGATTAAATACCTCTTTCAACCACTCAAACTATACGAAGGCCCCATCTATTGGTCCTAGTCTCACTGACAACTTCATCATATGTAACCCCCAACAACTCAACAGCAGCAGCAATTGCCAATCTTCATTGACATTTGCGGGAGGTGTTGAAAAACTCTCCAGTACCGGGATGCTCAAAAGACCCCTGACGTCGAAAAGAGTAATAGTCATTTCAACGAATGGCAGTTAAATGAACTAGTCATCTGCGTGCCATCTCTCAGCAAAAGCAGATATCATATTACCATCAATCATATGCAAACATACATCTTCTCAGAGGACGTAATCCAGATATATTAATCCAATGATCTATCTTGAGCAGGTAAATGATATCTAATATCAAAATTTGTCTTGCTTTTTGCCATTGGAAACAAACTTTCAAGGCACGTCTTTCCTGTTAATTAAAATAACACAATTAAAAATTATTATAATCTTATACTACAAATAATTATAATGTGTAATAAAATAACCTATACTACAAATATATATAATATGTAATAAATAAATTATTTACTAACCTGTCATTCCACACATTAATTGCAATTGATGCTCATAATCTGTAAGGACAGAAAGATCATAAGGACCTCCCGGAACATGGGTTATCAGGTGGTGCTGCTGACCATGTTCATCATTCAAAATGTTGCTGCTGCTGGTCATATTCATCATAAAACACATGATCGTCCTGGGGCTGCTCATCATGGGGCTGCTCATCCTGTTTCGCATCAAACATAAGATTTTGCTGTGGCTGCTCACTTGGGGCTGCTCGTCCTGGGGCGCTGCCTTTCCTCATTTCTCTTTCTCCTTTTTCACAGCTTTCTCATATTTGATTGTGTAGGAGGCCGAAACTCCGCGAATATCACCCCGTCAGATTTTCCTCCTCTGGTCTCACTAACAAATTCAATAAAAAAATTAAAAAAAAAAAAAATACACAGTGTACCGGAATTTCAAGAGGATTGAAATTTCCGGTAGTTCAAATACATACCGGAAATTTTCAAACGAATTTGGGGTTTACAACTACGATTTTTTTTCCGGTTTGCCTCCCGGAATTTCGTTGTTTTTGAATTTCCGGTATGTATTTGACTACCGGAATTTCAATCCTCTTGAAATTTCCCGGTAAAAACTAATTTTTCCGTAAACTTACTTTTCCGGATTTTTCAATGTGGAGGTAAAGTGTTTCAATTTTTTCTTATTTTGACTTTTACTATTTTTTTAGGGTATATTTTGGGTATATTTACAACAAAATTTTATGTTGGGGATATAAGTTTAAATGGAGGGTACAATAGCCAATTTATCTAGTAGCATACTTTTGAAGGAAATCCAACATCGTGAGAGCCATGCACCCACACTCTTCAATGATTAACATCAAGTTTTTTTTTTATGCAATTCTTTAATGAATGTACAGCAAGCCGATAGCACTATTATTATTTTATACACAATAAAGTGATGTATAATATAATATAAAATAAAAAATTTGATTGTTACTTTCATCTAATTTAATATTGCAGCATTATATATTGACAGACATATAATGATATGATTATGATGATTAGCGAGAGAGCAAAAATAATGATGAAATTTGCGGAACTAATGATGAAAACATAGAAGAGCTAGCTGCATAGATGCATTGATGCAGGAAAGTTGTACCATATGTGTAAGGCATTGGACATTACCAGCAGCAGCAAATACTCTGCGTTACTATGCAGGTGCTGCTGATATAAAATCATGGAGATGGTTTTGAAAGTTGCTAGAGAGTTCCATTGCTTTATACATTGATGGAACCAATTGGTGTTGTGGACATATCATTCCTTTTGAATTTTCCCACTTCCATGTTTTCTTAAGGTAGCCCTTGTTAGCTGCTGGCTGTACCATGATCATCAAACCTGCTGAACAAAACACCTCTCTCTGCTTTGTTTTATGCTCATCTAGCAAATTGGTAAGTTCTTCATAGCAAATTAATTATTTATTTGTACATAGGATGTGGTTTTAAATTGTAGTTGCCGTTGAAATTAAAAATTACTTTGTCACTTTTATATTATGATAATCATAAATTTTAGTCTCTAAAATGTAAACGATGTGTTTTGGTCTTTGACTCAGTCAACACTTAAAATTAGTCATGAATTATCAAATATTCATGATCAACTTATTTATCATAAAAGTTCCTAAAAGATTCGACTTGCTAGCAAAATAGTTCACAGCCTTATAGCGTGAGAGACTAAAACTATTGATGTTTTGATGGTTAATTGATTTTTGGTAAGTCAAACATCAAAAGTTTAAATAGTTTACACTTTTTAAAACTTAATAATAGTATTTATTTCTTTATATTATGGTAAAATCGGCCAACGAGATTGCAATTGTGATTAAAATTGTTGTTGTGTGGAGACCTCTAAATCAGTTATTAGTGCGGCAGTAATAACAAATATGGATGTAATTTAAAACCATGATCTCAAAATAACATAACATGATGGAACTTGAGCATTAGATGATTGTGTTTTCCTTGTTGTTCACTTCTTGAAGGCAGGAATCCCAAAATGAGTGTTGAATGTAGTGCCCGGAGATTTGGGCCAACTGCCGGTGCTGCAGTCAGCTCACACATGGACATTGATGCGGTCATTTGTTTGATCAACATTTGGATTTGGTAGCAAATTATAAACTGTGTTAACTGTCACATCAATATTGATGTTGTGGAGGAATTTTCGTCAAATATTTACGCAGTTTTTAATCACAACTGTTGTCAATTTATCTTTCATTTAAATTATTATTATAATTTTGTCATTCTTTATCAAATTAATTGACCAAATTTTTTAAAATAATCAAATAAAATTTTATAACTTTATTATTATTTATATAGAAAAGCGAAGATATTAATTTTTGTTGTGTGTATATTGTTTAGGTGAGCTTTACTGGTTCAACACAACGGGCGTGAAATAATGCAAGCTGCAGCTAAGAGTAACTAAAAAATGTTTCACTTGAATTTAGGAGGCAAGTCACCTCTCATTATTTTTGATGATGCTGAATATTGACAAGCTACCACCTTGCTCTATTAGGCATCTTATTAAACAAGGTGAAAATTCCTTCATATGGGAAATAAATTCTTTTTAAACAACATGCCTGATTTTATAGGTCAAGTGCTTAACCTTTATTTATTTGCTTTGTGACCCTTAGGGTGAAGTGTGTGTTGCAAGTTCACGTGTGTTCGTTCAAGAAGGGACTATGATGAATTTGAGAAAAATTGGTAGAAAGGCTAAAGCTTGGGTCATTGGGGACCCTTTTGATCCTAAGTTCAGCAGGGCCTAGTAGGATACAGCTAGTGCACAAAAGTTCATATTAAATTTAAAATGATAAATATTTAAAGATTCATAAAAAAAAAAGATATTTAAATTAGAAGTAACAAATTCTTTCATTTTTAGATAATCTTAAACACATCCAATAAGTAATTGGTATACACCATGTTCTTTTTTGGCTAATATCTTTCTGTACATGTAGGTTGACAAAAACAATTTAAAATTCTTTTCTATATAGAACATGGGAAGAGAGAAGGAGCTACCCTTTTGACTGGGGTCTAAACAGTAGGAACAGGGATATTACATTGAGCCAAATTTTCTCAAATATAAAGGTGAAAAATTCCATACACAAAGATATCAATTGGTATCTTGGGCATATATAATTAATAATAACCATTGTTCTACTTACAATTATTTAACATTATTTTAGGAGGATATGCTTATGCACAAGATGAAATATTTGGTCCAGTGATGGCACTCAAGAAGTTTAAGTAAGTTACTTGTTTTTTGTTATTAATTTATTTGAATTTTAATGCCTAGAAAAAAAAAACATTTGGAACTTTGTTGTATATATGAAATGAAATTGTAGGACTATTGAGGAAGCAATAAGAGTGCTAATTAATACTAGATATGGGCTAGCAGCAGAATTGTGACAAAGAAATTTGGATATAGCAAACACTATGTCAAGGTCCATTCGTGCAGTCACAATTTGATAAATTGTTATTTTGCTTTTGGAGATGAATATTCATTGGAGGATATAAGATGATGGATTTGGAAGAGATTATGGATTGCCAGCCCATTCCAAGTATTACAAGTTAAATCTGTTTGTTACTCCATTTATAATTCTTGGTTATAAGTTTAGTTGTGGATTTGGAACAGATTATGTATTGAAACTTTTTTCTTTTCTGTCAGATAGTCTGTGGACTATTTCTTGTTGTGCATGCTGCATCGTTTACAAATAATTTAAATTTAAT